>APFE030498345.1:131372-185723 GCA_000404065.3 Pinus taeda | reverse complement strand
TATAACAAGAACTAGGAAAGGCTCCCCCATATGGAACAAGGCCTCGGAGAATAGAGAAGTGGTTCAAAAAAATAGTTTCTCAGAAATCAGAAAGGGAGATTTGGCACTTTTCTAGGAGGAAAAATGGCGACAAGAACCTAATCTACTGAAGGAAGAATTTCTAAGCCTCAAGCATGAGACTGATAATCAAGGTTTAGTAAAAGTGAAAGACTTTTGGGAGAATCCACATAATGTTGGTAAAGGGAGAATTTGGAAAAAAATTGAGGGTAGAGAGGATAGGACACTCAACAGTCAAGCAGAGTCCCTTAAAAGAATGCTGGATCAGAGAATAATTTTAGTAACAGAAGGGTAGGACCAACTGAGATGGGGTAACGACAAAGAGGGCAATTTTAATATTAAGGAAGCTAAAGGTTTTCTCCTTTATCAGGAACCCCAAGATCCAAACAAAACTTGGCAAAAGCTTTGGAGACACAAATGTTGGATGACAATCAAACTCTTAATGTGGTTAGTTCACCACAGGAAAATATTAACTTGGGTCAACCTTAAAAAGAGGGGCATGCTACGACCCTCCAGATGTCATCTCTGTGAGATCTATGAGGAGACTATTGAGCATCTTCTCAACAGTTATATCTACACCGACAGGATTTGGGATTTTTTTACCAATATTTTCAAACAGTATGATAAAGACAAAGAAAGTATTGCTAACACTCTCAACAACTGGAGGAATAATTTTTCTACTTATGAAATTCTTAATTCAACCTGGGACCTCTTGCCGAGTTTCATTATATGGAATGTGTGGAAAGAAACGAACAAAAGAATATTCAAAGAGGCAAAGACTATCTCTCTTTGCCTAGTGAAGCTGATAGCAAAACAACTTAAAGAGACAGTTGGCACCACGGTTAGGAATCTCCTCGAAAATCCTCCCCCAGTAGAAGAGTTAAGAATCCGCTAGCTGTTAGACATGCAGAGGCTTATTCCTCAAGGTCTAGACAGGGAAGCAAGCATGAGAGATAAGGTAGAAGAATATTGGCATCCTCCCCTGAAGGTTTTCTAAAGTACAACATTAATGGAGCTTCTAAAGGAAGCTTGGGGGTGGCTGGCTTTGGGGGAGTTCTAAGGGATGATACAGGCAGCATAATCTCCCTCTTCCATGGACACTTAGGAAAAGCCACTAACAATATGGCAGAACTAATGGCCTTGGAACAATGCTTAAAATTTTTGATTCAGAAGAATTGTCAAAATGTCATAATAGAAGCAGATTCAAAGTTGGCCATAAATGCTGCCAAGAGAATCAGTAATGGTACAGGGCCAGAAAAGGTCACAAAACACTGGAGGTTAACTCAGGTTCTACATAGGGTCCAAGTACATCTACGGGAACTTCGTACTCTCAGATTTATTCATGTGAGGAGAAAGGCCAACAAATTGGTGGACATTCTTGCCAATCGAGTTGTCAGTTGTAAGAAAAACACAATTTTAAGGAAGTGGAGCACTATGGAGCAGAGCAATCTGCAAAAACTCTGTCATAACCAGGCGGAGGAGGACAGAGAACAGTATAGAAGCAAAAGAACAGGATCAAACCAGTAATGGACAACAGCTAGAGGGCTTCACTAGGTTGGATAAACAGGTTCATAATGAGAGGTATGCCAAGGTTTCTGGCAAGGTCGACCATGATCAGGATTATTCTCCGCAACCGGTGTCAGAGCTTCCTGACCGTTGAAATCTTACGCATCACCAACTTTTTCCATTCGCTGTAGTTAATACCGCCTCACGAGTGGATTCATTGCGTCGCACCGCTTTAAGTCAAAAGTGGTTTTATAATTTTGGCAGCGATGCCACTAAGAGCACGACACATGGAGATGGGCCCGTTCCAAATACCACTTTCCTCGCTCCCTAAAGGTCGTTTACTTTAGTCGCGCGATATTTGGCTCAGTCTTCCAATGGACGGAGGAAATCGACGCTCAGGATCGAATGTGCTGATTGATGGGGCCCTCATCGCACAGTATTCTTTGGCTTTCTCGATGGGTGCATTTTGTCCCTTGACCATTGGATCCATTTTTTTTAAGCAACGGTGGAGATGGGTCGAGCAGGTTGGAGGTGTGGCCAGTTAAGGGGCATGCTTCTTTCCTTTGCAATTTTGTTCAGAGCTGTTGGATAGAGCCCGATGGTTCTTCTCTTTAGATTCTAGTGAGAGATTTGTTTTTCGGTGAGGTTTGCACGGGCCCCTCCTTGTGGTATGGTTTCTTTGGGGCATGGTTCTCTTTAGTTCTGGGAAGGCTGATGGGGCCTTTTTATCCTTGGCTCAGGTCCGTCCACTTATTAGATTCACTTTGGTTTTATTCCTATTCAGCTTCGATGTTATGAAAGGTAAGGTTTTTGTGCCAAGTCTTTTGCCTTGGCTCGTTCTCGGTTCCTTTGGGAGGGAGTTCTCCTTCGCCACATTTCTGAGTGGCTTTTTGTAAATTCTATATTTTATTATTGGTAAAGAAGGTCCTACTCTTGCTTCAGCAAAAAAAAAGATACTTGTTTAAGTGATTTATTTTTTTAAGCAAAGTCTCTCGGTAGAAATCACATTTGAGAAATATTTGGCCAACGCATTTCAAACAAACAAGTGTGGTTCGTCATCAGCACCAGATGAAGAGGCATACCATGGAAAGGCTTAAATAGAGAGTAATGTAGAAACATAATTTCAAGTAATGACTATGTCTGAACCACAATATTGAAATTGTGATATTAATTTATTAATATATTAAAAAGAAATATTATTAAGTAATGACTATATTAAACGACTAGTTTTTAAAAATTATTATTTAAATAATGATATTAGTTTATTAATTTATTAAAAAATATTAATAGGTAAGGGAATAACTAAATCTTAAGATAAATCTCAACCTTTGATTTGTGATTGGAGGTTAAATCCTACTATCTACCTAGTAATTATTGATAATTATATTAAAACTGTGAAACCCTATTCCAAAATAGATACACCTATGGGCATAATTATAAAAAATCATATATCAAGATATATATTAATGAATGTAAACTTAGAAGATAATTATTATTTTAAGTCAACATTTCAGGACTATGTAGTCGAGAAATATGAAATAGAGATCATTAATAAATATAAACATCAAATGACCAAAAATGGGTAACATAAATCTTAAAAGTAGGAGGATAAAGCAACCAACCTAGAATAATTTTTAATTAAATAAAACAAAATTTATTCTAATAATAATGATGGAGAAGAATAATTAATTAAAGTGTACTCTATCTTACGAAATAATTTTTTTCAAGACCATTTTTTTGGTTAATTTTAATCATAATCTAACAGATATTTTTAAAAACTTGAATTTAAATTGTTTAGTCTGCATAAATCTAGTGCCCCAGTGAATCCATTTATGCATTAAAAAATGTATTTAAAAAACAAAAGGTCTTGAAATTGTATTGCTTGATTTTGGTGAATTCAGGGGACAAAGACAAGACTGTTTTTTGTATAAGATAGACTAGGCCATTAATTAATAATTCATTAATTAAAAAATAATTAATTGATAAGTGATTAAAGAAAAAAAGAATATAGTGATGAAATGATATTAATAATTATATATTGCTCATAAATAAGATGGTATTAGATACTTGTGTGTGTGTATGTGATGATGATATATTATGTATACCAACATGGGTCTATTTTAGCTCTATATCTACCAAGTGTTGAGAGGGATCAAATATCTTTTCACTCTAAAGGAGGTTTGTATCTCAAGAGATTTGACACTCTCGGCACTTGGTAGATCCAAAGTTAAGATGGATTTATGATGGTTTAATTATTAGTACTTGATCATTATAATTATTAATTTATTTTATTTATTTTATGTTATTTAACCTAGTCAAAACGTTTTAATTATTAATTTTATTTAGTTAATTGCAATTGCATTTTATTTTTATTTTTATTGTTCTGTAATTTGATTGAGTCAAAATGTTTACATAACATTGCATAACATAACCTTACACTATCTCTTCAATACTAAGCTAGAGAGTGTCTCTTGACACAATAATAATATTATATATTACTTAAATATTAACAAATTTATTAGGATGTATTTTATGATTGAAATTGAAAATAAGTTGTTGGTAAATCATAAATAACTATAAAACAAATAATATGGTATGATAATCATTAATTAAAACTAAAAATTACTATAAATTGTAAAAGTAGTAGTATCTTTGTTCTACTTTTTGGAGTATTTTCTAGTCTAACTTGCCTAGAATATGATAGGAATTTCTTACAATCACAAGCTTGAGTTGTAAACTCTCCACAATCAAAGTTCTATGGGGTTTTTAGGGTGTTAAATCCATATATGCAGTAAAGAACTCATTTTAAACAACAAACAATGAGATTTGGCCCAAAAAGAATTAACTGGATTCTTCCCAAATACTCCAAAATGTAGTATATTTGGAGAACACCAATTGTAAAATAGAGTAGGATTTGGAGATAACATAGGGTGATAAGGAAGTTGGTGTGGGATAAGATATAAAGAAAAAATACATGAAATTTATCTCCTCATTTATATAATAGGCTTTTTTGATTTTGACGTCATCATAAGCTTATGTTTAATCACTGGTGGGAAGAAAAATGAAAGGTCTTCATCATATTTATTAGGGTAATTTTGAGGGTAAAAATGGGCCTCAAAACAAAAAAAGTATTTAAAAAAATTAACTTTAAAATAACTAATAGGAGTCATAAGCTTATGTTTAATCACTGGTGGGAAGAAAAATGAAAGGTCTTCATCATATTTATTAGGGTAATTTTGAGGGTAAAAATGGGCCTCAAAACAAAAAAAGTACTTAAAAAAATTAACTTTAAAATAACTAATAGGAGTCAAGATGATGATGTCATCTCCAAGGGTAAATATTTTGGAGAAAAAATAAGAAAACTACTTTTTTAATTGTATCTTCGTCTTATTTACTTGTAAGTTTACTAAAATGTCAAGTGAAAACACCCATTAGATGTGGAACTAAATTAACATCTAACGAGTTTCTACACTTGACATTTAATTTCATGTATTTTCAATTTATTTCATTGTGGATATACTTAGAAGTAACCAAATTAAGTACTCATTGGATGTAGGATTTAACTGTCCATCCAACGAGCATTTACATTTCACATTTAAGTTCATATATTTTCATTTTTTTTATATGGATTTATTAGAAGTTTGAAAAATGGATACTCGTTGGATGTAGAATTTAATTATGCATTTAACAAGTATTTATATGTGACATTTGAGTAAACATATAAAAAAAATAAACTGAAAATACAATAACAAAAATCATTTTCTTTATTTTTCTTTAAAAAATTGTAACTCTTATTTTATTAGTTTAATTATTATTTTCCTTAAGAATATCATCTTAGTCGTGAACATTTCCCTCCTAATAAGTAAATAACTCTTCCTTAATTTAATGAATTAAAACTTTTTGAAATAAGCTTTAATTTGATAAATTAAAACTGTTTGAAATAAGCTAAACAAAAAGTTCTAACCAAGAAAAAAAACATCAAAATATACAAAACAATGAAGTCTCCATATACCCAAAAAAAAAAAAAATTAACATTACTTTCCATCATCATTATCATTATTTTTCAATTCATCATGACAAAAACTCAACTTTAGACCACCCAAACTTTGTGCTATGCATGGAGAAACAAAGAGATAACAATGTTTGAAACCACATAAAGTGGGAAAAGTAGATGTTGTCTTGTTGAGACAAGAGGCTCATTCTACAACCTAGTGTGAAGGTGATGTGTAATTTTGTCCATCTTTCGGAAAATAAAAATAAAATATTCTCTAAATAAAAAATCAATGTCATTTATAATAACCAGGGAAAAAAGTATGATATACATATATAATTAATTGTCTAAATGACCTAATATAATTTCATATAAAGTAATTAGAAGTAAAAATATTTTTAAAAAAATATTTTGACAGTTGATATTATAGAAAAAGTGTTAAAAAAAAATATATTTTAATGTCATACAGAGTAAATATTAAATGTGGATTATGAATAAAATATTTAATATAACTTAATATTGATAGTATACTTAGAAATACATTAATAACAAAAAAAACAATTTTAAATGTGTGCTGAATAAAATGACTCAATGCACATGTTATGTAATCTCCATAATATTCAAAAATACAATTTAAACAATAAAAAATTACATCTTCTTTTAATTCTAAAATAAATTTGCATTTGAAAAAATTTAATCCTTCCCAACTCAAATTAAATCTCTAACTAAAATAAATCTATATTAATATTTTATTTAATCTTTCCCATACTCGTGATCTCCTATGTCCATGTATCAATAACCTGATATATGAACGATGTTACTTTAAGATTGTAGTTTATGAACACTGAGATTAAGTTTTTCACTCAAACCTTTAGAAAATATGGTACGACGTAACTGAAAGCTAAAATGATAGTACTTATAACTCCAGATTTTATAGTTGAATTGATAAATAGAATAATATTCCTGTATTATAGCTGAAAATATTTAATTTATTAAACCTATTAAAATACAATTTTATTTACAAAATAAATTTAAAATTATTTTATTGATTAAAAAGGTTTATATGACTAAAGATTTTTCACTCAATATGAAGTATGATTTAAAATAATTTTATTTACCGAAACATATATCTCGTAGGATAATTTGAAATTATTTTAATGGATAATAGTGTTTATATAGTAGGGATATTATTTCATGATAACTGTTTACTAGTTAGACATTAGTCAAAGAAGGTTATTCCTAATGATGTTTTGAGTGGGGTTATTAAAATATTATTAATTTTTATTATTATCAATATAATAAATTTGATTTTTTCTTATGTAATGACTTTTTTCATGTTAAATAGAGTAAGAAATTAAAAGAAATGATAGTGTTTAAAGACATAATATGATCAAGTTATAACTTTGAGAAGTTGGTTATCTAACTAACTCCAATGGAGCCCACAACCGCTTGACATTCCATCCATTGAGGTTAGGGTTTTCGTTGTTTAGAGTTTTCCCTTGTTATTCAATAATAAATAGGCTCTTTAGCTTCATTGTAACACAATTTAGAGGCATGTAGCCGACACATCTTTTCTCAGAGAGAAGATACCATCGTCCAAGATAATTTATTTTCTTATTGTTTGTAAACATATTTCAATTTTTGATATTAATGAAATGAAGTGTTATTTTCGCTACATATTTGTATTTATGGTTATATCTATAATTTGTTGCATTCATGTTTAAATTCAGATCACCATCACTTAGTCTCGACCACTTTCAATTCACTTTGCGTCTACTAGGATATTCCATTAGTAGCCTACCAACACCTATGGGTATTGTCAAGAACTCATTATAGGTATGATTCTCATGATTCAATGATTCAAAATATTAACCTTGTATTTCTCTCTTGCTACTTCCATTATTTCATTTCATGCAAGTGTTGGCCTTCACTCTCAAACTCATGGTCATAGCCACTACCGTTAATGAGAAGAGGAACTGAAATTGATGCACATATTAGAACCATATTAAAGGTTTGATAACATATTCACAATGACCAGTCTGTATACCTTTAACAAACTAGATGAAATATTTTATCCTTTGTTGTTTTCTATGTGATTTAATGGAAGTGTCTACTCCATTCCATGATTAGCATTATTTTTTTCGTTGAAAAAATCCTTATCTTCTTCTACATTAGCATTATTGCTGATCAAGGGAATCTCCTACACGGAAATCTCCAAGGATACTCTTGTCTGCTTAAACTTTTCCCTTTTTTCTCTTTATCCACAAAATAATGATTAATAGAAAATTCATGGACTTGAAACCAAACTTCATCATAGCGAACAAGAAATATGTTCTATTTAGACCTAAACCCAAGTCCTTTGTCCTCGTTATATATTATCATATTTCTAGTTGCACCGGAACCAAGCAATGGATTTGAAATATTTTATCCTTTGTTGTTTGCTATGTGATTTAATGGAAATGTCTACTCCATTCCATGATTAGCATTATTTTTTTCGTTGAAAAAATCCTTATCTTATTTTACATTAGCATTATTGCTGATGAAGGGAATCTCCTACGCAACAATCTCCAAAGATACTCTTATCTACTTAAACTTTTCCCTTTTTTCTATATATCCACAAAATAATGATTAAAAAAAAATCATGAACTTGAAACCAAACTTCATCATAGCGAACAAGAAATATGTTCTATTTAGACCTAAACCCAAGTCCTTCGTCCTCGTTATCTATTATCATATTTCTAGTTGCACCAGAACAAAGCAATGGATGAATCACTAGGGATTATTATTCAATGTTAAAAGTTAACAAAATAGATAATTCATTTTACAACATATCAAATATCTATATTTCGACTACCATGGTGTATATCCACTAATATGGGGTGAACTAGAATCGTTCATTCTAGACGCATATTTGTCTATGTTCCCAACCAACAAGAATGTTGGCTTGCTTTTGTTTTCTCAATCCTACACCATTAACTGATAGTCCAAATATGCAAAAATTTTACTTTGAAAATAAAATTTGGCGGAATTTTTTGAAAAATTGGGTTACAATTGTCAAGATTCGGGATTGTGGGTGCACTACGGAATCCATTTATTCCATTAAAAAAATGATTTAAACACCCCTACAGCCAGATTTTTTAAATATTTTTTCGTCTAATTCGAATGAGAAATTCACCATCCAAGAAAAATTATGGCCTCATTAGGCAACACCATATCATTAATGATATTAATGTGCCTATTGAAATAACACTTCCACTCTCACCTAGGGAGTTTTCTTGTGGCTCCACATAGCCTTCTTCTTTTTTTCCACAGAGATACAGTGTTGATTCTTCTAAACCAATTTCCATGATTTGGTTGCTCATATTGTGTGTATCTTCCTTACCAACTGTGATCGACAGACAAGAACTTTATACTAATTTCCTTATAATTTTTCACTTTTAAATAAATTATATTTCACAATGAATACCATAAATCAATATCACAAATTATCATAAATATAATGCTGAAAATCCATCAATAATTTAACTAAATTATGTTTTTCTAAACTACTATAATATTTTATAATCCCTTAAATAAAAATATTTTTTTTATTAATTTGACATTATTCAAAACATATTTTTTTTACAATGATATAATGTATATTGTTATTAAAATATTGTTGAAATTAATATCTCTCGTACAATGCAATTCCTCATCTTAATATTTCCATAAAACTAAGACAAAGAGCAGATATTTTAATGAGTACTTATTTAAAATTATTTCAATATCGTTTGGTAAAAACTTGATATAAATGTGTAGTGTTATTAAAAATATTGTTGAACATTTATCATCATTAGCAAACAAATTTTGTTTCTCTCTCATATAATGCGTTTCTTCAGGTTAATATTTCCATAAAACTGGAACAAAGTGAACATATTTTAATGAGAATATTTATTTAAATTATTTCAATATCATTGGGTAAAGACTTGAAGTTCAAATTATTTTAGTTCATAATAATGTTTCGATATTAAAGGTATTATTCCATAATATGGACTCCTATTATTAGTTTGACATTAGTTAAAGCGTGTTTCTTTCTTTACGATGTGTAGTGTTATTAATAAAAAGAAAATATGACATGATGTGTAGTGTTATTAATAGGGAAAAGTGACATGATGTGTACTGTTATTAATATGAAAAAATGACATGATGGTGTAGTGTTAATAAAATATTGTTAAATTTTATTATCATTATAAGTATATATCATTTTTTTATAATAGTTCTTTTTTTTTATTTCAATTAAAATTTGAATGTTATAATTTTTTTTGTTATTAATTTATGTAAGTTTTAGGATGATTATAAGATTGATTGTATTTTGAGTAGATGTGACTCAAGGGCATTTATGTTGTCAAAATTACTCAGCAAACACACTTAGTTTAGGTCATATCAAATTTAAACATGGATCATTTTTTTCTCATGGAATTTTGAATCGGTAACTTTTACACCACTTAGTGAATTAACAAATCATCCTATCACCATCTATTCTGAGCCTCATGGACTAATTTTTTTTTTTTTCCACTTAGATACAATGATATATATTCTATATAAGAAATATACATATTCTATATATTACATCAAAGTTCATCTTGTCATTTGGTAAAACTAAAATTGGGGAGAAATTTTTTTATTCATTCCTCCCAACCACTTAAAATAACCCCAATAAAATAATCACAATGCTTCATATAACTAAGACAAAATCACATATTTTAATAAAAAACTGTTTAAAATATTTTTCTTTATTAAAAATATCTGTTTGGTAAAGACTTAAAAAAAAACCAAGTTATTTTAATTGAAAATAATGTTTATATAATAAAGATATTATTTCTTGATCTCTTAAATAAAAGTATGGACCTTTTTTATCAGTTTGACATTAGTCAAAGCCTGTTTCTTTCCTGTTGTGTTATTAAAATTAAAAATAAAAATAATTATCATTATGTGTGTTATGTTATTAAAATATAGTTAAACATCATCATCCCTACAATGTGCGCACAAGCAATTTTGTTTCTCTCCCACAATGGTTTTTCTTCGTGTTAAACGATAGAAATGCTTTCATAAAGCAAAGGAAAAAAGGTGCATATTGTAATGAAAATATTTGTTGTTATATTTTAACAAGTGCTATTGTACAGTAGATGTCTCTACTGAAAAGTAACGAAGTAATCTCCAGAAATTGGCGAATGTCTTTATCGAAAAGGAATGAAACAGCCTCCAGCAATAAAAGATTTGTTGGTTTAAAGCTTATTTATAGGAATATTGTTTTATATTAATTTTTGTGAACGAAAGCGTCAAAAGTAAAAGTAACGTAATGGAGTTGGCTGTGAAACTTTGTCGGCTAAACAAAGGAATCTTTGATATTTCATAGTTAATGATTTAATTTATCGATATAAATTAAGTTGCAATTTTACTATCCAAAGGAATAGTTAGTTTATAGGGTAAAGCTCGTATGATTATTATATTTATATAATGTTGATGTTGTTACATATTTTTATATAGACCATGATTGTAAAAGTGCAGTGGAGTTATAGATACAAATAAATAATTAAGATTTTATGTCTTAATATAAAGAGGTTATTGTAGGTAACTCCTTAAATGAATTGTGTTTGTTCATTAAGATTATTCATGGTTACATATATGAGGGAATGACTCTTGGGCTTCACCTTCTAATGATTTTTTATTTTCCATTATTTACTATTTACATTATTTACAAGTGTTCACCCATTCCCAATCATTAGGTGTCAACATTTGCCCCCTTAATCTGAAGGGATGTTGGTGAGTCCAAGCATCATTCCAAATCTTTCAAATTTTTCTCTTCCAAGCACTTTGGTGAAGATATTTGCAACCTTTTCATTAGTGGAATAATGGCTTACGTTGATTGTCTTGGCATCAACATAATGTCGAATCAAATGGTATTTTGTATTGATATTCTTCGTTCGATCATGGAACTTTGTGTTCTTGGCCAACTTTACTGCAGAGGTGTTGTCAATCATGAGTGGATTTGAATGTACTTTTTTTCCCTACAAACCTTCTAGAATTTTCTTTAGCCACACTATTTCTTTTGTTGCGTCATCTTCTACCACATATTCTACCTCCGTTGTGGAATCTGCAAGAACTGATTGTTTGTGTGATCTCCAAGAGACAACTCTTGGTCCAAGACTCATAGCATAACCTAAAGTAGATACCCCAGCTTCTTTGTCTCCATCAAAGTCTGAATTAGAGTATCCAAACAGGCTGAAATCAGCCACCTGTGTATACTTGAGTCCTAATTCTTGGGTTCCCTTCAAGTACTTTAGAACTCTTTTTGCAGCAGACCAATGTCCCTCACAAGGCGTTTGCATAAACCTGGATAGGATTCCAACAACAAATGAAATGTTTGGTCTAGTAGTAGTCAGGTAGTTGAGACTTCCTACAAGTTGTCTATACTTTGTTGCATCCTCAAATTATTTTCCTTCAATGGATGTGATCCTTAAGTTTTGTTCCATTGGAGTAGTTAGAGGGTTGCAATCATCCATGTCAAACTTGTTCAACAAATCTCCAATGTACTTCTTTTCAGAGAGGAATATAGACTTCGGATGTTGAGTTACTTAAATACTAAGATAGTAGTGAAGATAGCCCAGGTCATTCATTTCAAAACCTTTCCTCAATTCCTTTTTTATGGATGCAATGCAGCTCTCATTTTTCCTTGTCATCAAAATATCATCTACATATACCATAAGATATATAATTGTTTTGCCAACTTTCCTAACAAACAAAGTTGCATCATCAAGATCATAATGTTTGAAGTTGAGTTTCAGAAGATGCTCTGTTAACTTTTCATACCAGGCTTGCGGTGCTTGCTTCAGGCCATAAAAGGATTTCACAAGTTTGCATACTTTATGTTCATGTCCCTTCATAGAAAATCCCTCAGGCTAGGACATAAAAACATTCTCTTTCATATCTCCATTCAAGAAAGAAGTTTTTACGTCCATTTGATGGACTTTCCAACCATTCTAAGATGCTAGGGAAAACAGTGTCTGGATGGTAGCCCATTTTGTTGTGGGGGAAAAAGTCTCCTCATAATTGACCCCTTCCTTCTGTGCAAAACCTTTTTGCAAAAGCTTGGCTTTGTGCTTGGGAAGTGAGCCATCATCTTTATACTTGTTCTTATAGACCCACTTGTAGTGAATTGGTTTGGTTCCCAATAGGGGATCAACCAGCTTCTAAGTACCATTCTTTATCAAGGCATCATACTCCTTTTGCATCACTTCTTTCCATTCATCATGAGAAGCGACTTCTTTGAAGGAAGTTGGTTCAAAATATGCAGACAAATTCATTTCTCAATCATAAGAAACATCCATATCAATAGGTGAATCAGAATCATCTACATCACCTCCATTTTGCCTGGTTGAATTTCCTGTTCCTGTCTTTCCAACCTCATGAGGTTCAACACTTTCAAGTTTCTTTGTTAGCCACTTTGGGGGACCTTTCTAAGATGGCCTAGGCTACTCAGTTGATTGAGTTGGGACTGAATCAAGATTGAGTCTCCCAATTCTGTCAATCACATAACTCGAAGTATCATCTGCTATTGGAGCTTCATGTGGAGGCGAGAGTTCTACAGAAGAAGATTCCACAAATTGATCCAGTATAGGAATCCCCTCTTCAAGATCTGAAATCTGATTATCAAATTCTTGAAATGATTTTTTGTGTACGAATATATACAAGTGATCAAGTTGTCGTGCAACAACATTGTGAGCTTTGGAAGATTCAAGAAAGATTACATCTCTAGATAAAATAAAAATTTTGTTAACTTCATCATAGAGGTAGTATGCTTTGGAGGTATTTGAATACCCCAAGAAGATATACTTACAACTCCTTGCACCAAGTTTGTTTCTATGTCACTTTGGTATCAAGGCATAATATGTGGAACCAAAAACCCTGAGATGCTTTACCAAAGGAATGTGGCCATACCACATTTCATAAGGATTCTTTTTTCTAATAGCATTAGATGGACATCTATTCTTTACATATACAACACATAGAACTGCATCAGGGCAAAAGCTCTATTTTTCATTCTTGAAAAACATCATGGAATATACCATATTTAATATTTTCCTATTCATTCTTTCAGCTACTCCGTTTTGTTGGAGATTATAAGGCACAATTATTTGATGTTTGATCCCATAATGGCATAGATAGTTTTCAAATTCATTTGAGCTGTAATATTTTCCATTATCAGTGCAAATATAGCCAATATGATATTGTGCATCATTTTCAATGAATGTATGAAAGTTATTGAATGTTTGAAAAGCATCAGATTTTTTCTTTAATAAATAAACCCAACACATTTTGATGTAGTCATCAATAAATTTAATCATATAATTATTTCCATTTGCAAAAGGAACAAGCATTGGACCAAATAAATATGAATGAATGAGCTCAAGTTTCCTATGTTCTTTCAAATGTGAGTCATGAAAATACTATTTGTAATGCTTTCCTATAATGAAAGCATCACATCTCTTAAGTTTCCTAGGAATTGTAGGCAAACAGGTAACACCATTTTTCTTCAACAAGCAAAGGTTGTCATAGTTCAAGTGTCCAAATATAGCATGCCATAATAAACTTGATGGAAATGTACCTTCATCTTAATGATAAGTGTATGACAAATTTTGTGCATGAGCAGATGTACCTTGCAACTTGAGAAGTATTTCTACTTCTATCCCCATCATGACAAGTGAGTGATCGGATTCTTTTCACATCTCAATCTTACCATCAAACATATGAATAGACTGTCCTTGCAAGTGGATGTGGACCAAAGATAACAAGTTTTTCCTTAGTTGTGGGAGATATAAAACATCATGCAGAAGAAAGTGTGGAAGACTAGGAAATTTGAGCTTGATTGTGCCAAGCCTTGATGGCTTGAGTTTTGATTTGTCTGCAAGTATACTTCTCCATCAACATCGTCAGTAAATTCTTAAAACAAATCTCTTCTAAAAGTCATGTGGCAATTTGATCCTGAATCAAGAAAACAATAATTTTTCCAAGAAGCAAGTGAAGCATTATACAATTATTCATTTGCTCCAACATTTTAATGTGCCACAACTTAGTGAGTAGATTCAGGTGCTTTACCTTTCTCTTTTTCATTGGTTTTACCTTTGGCCTGATTTATTTCTTGCTCAATTTTGTACCAAGGCAACTTGCATGTGGATTCATCATGTGATCCATCTCTATTGCAACACATGCAATGAATATCAGACTTTTCTCCCTAAGATTGTCTTCCCCCCCTGCCTCTTCCACTTCGAGCACCTCTTTCTTTGAAAGAATATTGAGCATGATTCTTCTCTCTATGTGAAATACACACAACTTCTTTAGAAGACTGAGGACCTGTTTTCTTCCCGAAATCTTTCTCTCTCTAAGAAAATTTATTGGCAAGGGAGTCAAAGGTAATCTCTTTGAGGTTTCCATTTTCTTGCACTGACTCAAGATAATTTGAATAAGTGGTACAAAGTGCCTTGACAAAATCTATTAGAGGAATTTCTAGTTTAACATTAGTGACTTTGATATAATGCATAATAGATTTTACTTCTGATGCTAGAGAGATAGGATAATAATTTTGTAATTCAAGACTTAACAATTTAATCATCAATTGGACAACTTCAAGCACAGAGTGTGAGTCATAGAGTTCCTTCAACTTCTGTAAGGATTCAATATCATTTGAAAATGGTGAAATATGGAGACTCATCTCTTCATTTACAGATGCTACAATCAAGACATAGGCCTTGTTGTTTTTGTTTTCTCAAATGGTGAATTCCTTGTCTGAGGTAGGCTTTGCGGGTTCATTATCTCCTTCTCCTACACAAACTCCTTTCCACAACTCATTGAAAACGAGAGTGTGTTTGATTTTCTGAGACTAATCGGGATAGTTTTCCTTCTTAGTGAGAACCACTCCCATAATAGATATCAATGAATGCAATTTAAAATTTGTATTCTGTAAAAAAATGTGCTTCTAGTGGCAAAAAAATGTAATTTTGGTGGCTAAAAATGCACTTTTATTGTAATAAAATGCAATTTTATATTTGAGGACAAAGGTATCATATGGTGTAGTTGTTATATGGGATAGGGATTGTGTGGGGGAGCGAGTATTTGGGAGAGTGGGTTTATGGCTGAGTCAATGTATGGGCGGAGGAGGATTATTACAATAGGAGGAGTATTACCTCTGTAGTACTAAATGTGCATTATTTTATTTGAACTAGAGTGCGGAAGGTGGAGGGATAATTCCATGGTTACACTGCACAGTGGGGAGAGCGACTCATATAGTGGGATATAACATTGATGTTATAACAGTGGAGTGTGATCGTATGGAGCAGCAATGTATGGAGAAGAGCATACGTGTTTGGAAGCAATGTATGGAGCAAAGGCAGATGAGGAAGCTTAAGTGATGTAGAAATTTTATGTCAATCCAAATGGGAATGATCTATAGAACGCAAACATGGTTATGGACACTCCTACGAAATGAAAGAACCAAACAAACAAACAAACAAACAAGATGTTAATCTTTTCCGTAGCAATTTAATATTAATATGCAGAGGTTATAAGATGTTAATCTTTGTCGTGGCAATTTCATGTCAATACAAATGGGTATGATCCATAGGACACAAACATTTTTATGGACTCCTACCACATGAAAGCACCTAACAAACAAACAGGTAGGATTCCATGTCCTAATATACAAATAGTACCAGATGTTAATCTTTATAGTAGATATTCCATGTCAATCTAGATGGGGATGATTTGTAGAATACAAACATTCCTGTTAACATTCCCACCAAATGAAAAATACCAAAATATTAATGTTGAAAATAAAAAATATATATTCTTACCAATATTAATAATTAATGATATCTATATTTTTAATATATATATATATGTAATTAAATTGAGTGCAAATAATAGAGTGACTTTATTTTTTTCTTTTACTAGTTGAATTTCTACACCATATTTTTATATCGATTAACAAATTTAACAATAAAAAATACAAATGGGGTATATTTAGATTTACTACGCTAAGCTACATATTATGTTTGGTCATTGTTCTACCAAAGTTCTATTTTTCCATTTTATTTATTAACTAGCATAGTCATTGTTATAAATAAGCTAATTACGCAAAATAAAATGAAAAAGTTGCATTTTTTTGCACGATAATAACTTGGAAAACAAACAAAATTTTATAAAAGAGAATAACATCTAATTGCCAAATATTTTGAATATTTGGATTTGCCATGTTAAAACAGATACCATGTTTCATGTCAATCTCGATGTAATTAAAAATTATATTTTAAGCTATTGTCCAACGAAAGTTATATTTTTTTCATTCTCTTCCCATAGTTGGCATATTCATCTATATAAATAAACTAATTATGAAAATAAAATGAAGAAGTTGCAATTTTTGCATGATAGTAGTTTGAAAAACAAATAAAAATTAAAAATAAATAAATATAATTTCCAAATCTTTTTCCTCTAGTTTCATCCATGTAATTGCAATATAATAATGGCTTTCAACTTTAACAAAATGAACATATTATTGTAATTATAATATAATCATGACCTTCACCCTTAAGATCATGAGCATATTAATAGTTCATTAGATTGTATTTCATAATAAATTTCTTTACCACCACCTTTCATTTTCTTTACCACCACCTTTCATGGAATATCACATAAGAACGTTTTTTATTTATCTTTAAAAACAAAATATTGTATTATTTTTTCAATTATGATTTTTTTTGAAATAGACCTTGAAATTGTTCTTATAATGTTCATGCAATATCAAAGTCCCAATTCCCTAAAGAGAAGAGGAAAAATAATATAAAAGTTTAAGTAAGAATGAGAAAAATATATGGATGGATAGAGAGGGATAAATTAGAGTAGCACTGATAATGTCATTCCAAGTGGTACCAATAAAAATGATCATAACTTAGAGTAAACATGCGATAAAAAATTATAATAATACACCTATGTTAAATTGAATATGGAAATCAAAATTCTTACTCTCAGTTATTATTTTAATTTCATTTGAGCCATGTATTTTTTTCCAATATCCTTGATGAGCCCCAAAAATGGATAATTATATGGTCTCATTCAACCTACTAATTCGACTTAATCCACCATTATCATTAGTTTATTGCATGTTTTTGATTATATTTATGCTAATAGAGTGAATTGGGTTAGTCATTATGCCAACAAGTCTAATGTGTGCTTTGTGTAGCCTTTTTGGTCAATTTGGAGACAAAATTGAAGGTTTTAATGAGCACTTGGCAGCCAAATTCGTGGGAGAACAAGGGAGAGGATTTGTAGGAAGGTGTCCCCTTAATTTATGGGCCCTTACCTTGAATTCTCCACCATCAGCTCGGAGTTCAAGGGCCACCAAATCAATTAGCACAAGGACAGCCAAGCAAGTCAAGTAGGATTGTTGTTAACTACAAGTTTTTGGCAGCCGAGTCCCTAAAGTTTAGGAGGACTGTTGGGGTCCTCAATTTGTATAAATAAGAGGGCTTAGGGCCTCGTTTTGATTAGCCATTTGATAGCCAGTAGATAGCTAGTAGTTAGTCATTTTGGTTAGCCAATAGTTAGTCATTTTGTAGTTCGATTTTTAGGCAATATATTAGCTTTGCTTTCAGCACATTTTCAAGTTCTCCTTGTGGACAGTTTAAGGAATGTAACATTTCTTTTGATCAATAAAGATGAATCCAGCTTTACACTAGCTATAAATCTCTCTTAGGAGGTTGTAACTCTTGGGGTTGGGCCCATCTCAAGTGCCCAGTACCTCCTTTGTTTACTTTCATGTGTCTTTGCTGCATTCTTAGAATAAAATCTGCTACTTAGATTTAAATCTTGTTTTGTTATTTAGGTTGTTTTTGGATGAGTAAAGTAGCTTTTCATGCTCAGATCTACTTGATAGGTTGTTAACAGAAAAATGATTCAAGAAAAGGGCCATCAAATATTTGTGGTTTCACCTCTCCCTTAGTGGGATCAGGAGTTGTGACTAGGATGACTTTGCTACCCACAAAAACACTAATTTTGCTTTGCCATGCAACCACTAGTGTTTGATTTTCATGTGTAGAAGTTGGTTACAAGTTTAGACTTTCATTTTCTTAGTTGCATGAGTTAAGATACATGGTTTCATTGTAGGTCACACTTCTGTTCATTCTCTTTACTAGCAGCTAGCATATTAGGTCAACGTAACTAGGTCTTTAAATTTACAAGTCTTGTTGGTTCAGATTAGAAAAACGAATTGCAGAGCACCTGTACCACTCCTTCATCTGTTTATTCTCCATCAATGCCATCCACTCCACTCTCTACCTAGAATCCTTACCTCATGTTTGCCACATTTGCTCACATAACCCTAGTTTTTGTGCAATTATTGCCTTAGCTTTCTTCAAGCCAAGTCAACCTTCTACACCTCCTCACCACTCCATCCACCAGTCCTTAGGCCGCTTTAAACCCATATCCTACCTCCAGATCCATCCATGCACCTTCCCTCACTCATCCACCTCCTAAAAACCGACTTCCAAGTTTCCTGTAGAAATTCTGGAGTTTCCTATAGAAATCCTGAAGTTTCCTGTAGAACCCCTGCAGACTTCCTGTAGAAGCTCACAAGTGAGGTTTCCTGATAGCCAAACTTTGTGAGACTCTGAGGAAGAGTGTTAGGGACTCCTTAGACCCTCTCTAAACCTTCCCACCCTTTTCCAAGCATTTCCTCTCGCCAATCCACCTCTGCACAATCAAAAGCCAGTTAAAAGCAAATGCATGATAATTCTAACAACTTATTCAAAAATACAAAAAGATGTTTTCTTCAGATAGTTATAACTTATACACATGCATTTTACCTTCCTAGAAGTCAATGGCATCTCTTTCAGTAGCTTGCATCCTCTTTTTCGCTTCAGTAGGGCTAGTTGGTAAAATTAGGGTTTCCTAGGGTTTGCATTTCCTTTCCGCTTTTTAGTTTCTTTCCGCAAATAGATTAGCTTCCTTTGAATTAGCTTTCATCCATCAGTTAAAAATCTTCTTCTAATAGCTCATAGAAGTTGGCTTAAGCTCCTAGCGGACCCTTGCCAGCTGACCAAGTGATAGTTGCGGCAAGAGCTAGTACTTGTGCATACAGCACCGTCGCTTCCAAGTTTGTTACGAACTACCGGGTTGATAAAATTAAGAAGGGAGTCTCAGGAGTTGCAGCATTATTGCTGCAATACTGGGGCTCACCACCTTTTTGGCGCCGTTGCCGGAGAAGCGTCAGAGTATTGGTGATTGCCGCTATTCTTATATTTTCTACTACAACCTTCTGTTAAGTAGTTTATTTCATTTCCATTTTGCAATTTCATTTCCGCAAAAATAGAGTAGACATTTCTTGCTTTCATAGATTAGCATTTCAATTCCATAATTTCAATTCTGCAAGCGTAGATTAGCATTTCGTTTTTGCAATTTCCATTCTGCAAGCGTAGCTTAGCATTTCATTCCTGCAATTTCAGTTGAGCAAAATAGATTAGTCCTTTCCTGCTTTCCTTCAATTCTGCATTTTCATTTCAGTAAGATAGTTAGTTGCAGTTCAATCTATTTTAGTTTTGCAGGTACAAGAAGAAAAATACAAAAATCAATCAAAAAGATTTTCTTTCATGCCTTGTAGGAGTAGAGATAAGTTAGAAAAATGATTCAACAATACCCCCCACTGCTTCACATAGCCAACCTTCTCTCTTCTTCGATGGCTGTGATTAAGAAGAACCCCTAGGCAGACATCAAGGAATATTTAAAGAACCTGTAGGGGAGAAGAAGAAGAAAACTTTCCTCTGGCGAAAATGGCTACAAGCAGAAATGTTTGGAGTAGTGCCTTGTCTAAGAATGAATTTGCAAATCATATGGAAGATTTCAAGAGTGATATGAGGCAGTTTCTTGCCATGCAACTGGATACCTTGCAGATCCAAAGGAAGCAAGAGGAAGCCAAGAGGGTTTTGGACATATTTTGTCCTAGGTGCACTAGAAAGCATCTTAGGCACGAATGTCCAATGCACTCTCTGGAAGTGTGTTTCACCTGTGAAGAATACCATCCTACGAATCAGTGCCCTTCCTTGCCTGGAATCAAAGCTGCATATCAAAGGGCCAAAGAAGTCACTGAACCACTCTATTATATGAACCAAAGGAGGCCATATGGACCCATACCCTACCAGCAGGAAATGCAAGGGACATCCCAGACCTATTATGACCCCTATCAAGCCACTTCCATGCCTTCTTCAGGTCCCCCTGCTCATCCTTCCTGGTTCACACCTCCTCCTTGTTCCTTCACAGATCCATATTATGCTCCTCCAGTTGCTCATTCATTTCACTCTTATGCTCAGCCACAACCTCAGTGGAATACACCTCATCAGGGGTGGAGGCCCCAGTACAACACTCCTCTCACTCATTTTCCTCCACCGCCTGCTCATCCACAACCATCGCCTCATGCTCCACCAAGGCAACCCCAAATGCCTGCCCCACCACGACCCCATCCACATCCATCTCAATTATACACCTCCACTCAAACACCCGTACCAGCATTCCCAAAACCATACAATGGAGTAGCTCAATCCAATTGCAAAGCTGAGGCACAACATGTCCAAATGACTCCTCTTGCACTCAATGATCTTCACCATAGCTCAGGAAGAGTATTGCAGAAAAGAGATTATCTTGAAAGCATTGAAGGACCACATCCAGTAAAAGAAGATTCAAAAGAGGATAGAAAAGAACCATGGGCTGCACTTGATGAAGAGAAGACATCAAAATCAGAGATTGAGAGTGCTCCCTCATGGTTACCATCAAATCCTCCATGTATTCAAGAGAAAGATCAGCAAAAAGAGGAAGATGAGAAATTCATGGTAGAAGGTGACATGGAACATGATCCAGATCAGCAAAAGGACCAAGGATATCAGAGCTATATTGAGATATGGTTTCAGACGACCACTAAGTTGCAACAGTACTCTCTTCTTCAGTTATGCCTAATCCCTTCAAATTCAAATCATTTGGTCTTTGAAATCCAGATACCTATCAAAGCATGCATTTCGAGCCTCCACATCATTTTGTTTCTAATCTCGATGTACAGATGGATACAATGGAAGTATTCTTATACTTGAGAATGATTTTGTTTTTCAAGTAGGGTAGGGTAGAAAAAAAAGAAAAAAAAAAAAGAAAAATGAAAAAATGAAAAAATGAAAAAAAATGGAAATAAGAGGAAAAATCTAAGGTGAAAACCTCTTCGGAGGTGCCTTAGATTGGCTCATTGATTGAAAACCTCCATGAGGCAGTTAGTGGGTTGAAAAAAAAAGAGAAAAGAAAAAGAATAAGATCCTTGGGTGAAAACCTCCCTTGGAGGCGCCTAGGGCAGGCAATTAGGGTGAAAACCTCCATGAGGCGCCCTAGTTGTTTTCAAAAAAAAAAGAGAAAAAAAAGAAGAAAAAAAAGAGAAAAAATAAATCTAATTTCCATTGACTAATTGCAGGTTGCAAGAAGGACATTGCAGGTCAGGAGGATCACTCAAAACAAAGACAAAGAAATTTTTGTGCCTTCTAGAGGAAGTTCTATATTTCTACAGGAAACATCCTGTAGAACCTTCAAGCGAGCTAGATTCGATTTTGGAAGGGGACCTAAAGCTTGGAATCTGTTGATTAGGCCTCCAAGCACCTATGTGTCCATCCCTTGCCTTTCTCCATCATTCTTCCACCTCATTGTGCTTCTACATTGTGCTTCTACAGGAAGTTCCTGTAGAAATTGTAGGAAGCTAGAAACAGATTTCAAAAAGGCAGTTTGGCGAACATGGTAGCTTCCTCAAGGGTTCAGAAGTACTCATGCAATCTTCAAACTCCTCCTCCATCATCTCCATACCTGCATCATAGCCCAAGTTCACTTTTCTTACCATGCAACAAAACTGCAAAATGCCTTGAAGCAAAATTACCTAGAACAGAATTTGTTTTATCCCTAACTTGAAAACCATGCGTCCATTTGAAAAACCGTTTTATGGGGAATTGTACAAGGGTGATGGAAACATGCCTGAGCAGTATCATCCAATTCTAGTGCACGGTTTCTGAGAAATCAGCCTCCATCTCCTTCAGCCATTTTTGAATTTCTCCATATCCGTGCATCCATTTCAAAACCTGCTTCATGGGGAGATGCACATGGGTGATAGTAGCCCACCCAAGTAGTTTCAACCAATTCCGATGCACGGTTTCTGAGAATTTGATCTCTGAAATCTTCAGCCATTTTCCATTTTTCTCAAAATTTGTGCATCCATTGATCACAATTTTTTTATGGGAGGTGCATCATGATTATAGGAAAACGCTCAACAAGTTTCAGATCGATTCGGTTTACCATTTGGAAGCAATGGTGAAAAAAAGTTCTGGTCTAGTGAAAATTCAGCAGCAGCAGCTTGAAGGTGCAGATCTGAGCGTGGAAATGAACTTCTGCAGCATGCATCCGGCCAGAGGACACCTGCACAAGGAAAACAACCAAACATCATCAGCCAAGCCCTCATGCAACCAAAGAAACCAGTGCATGCAGCAATGACTAGCCATAACACCTCACAGCAGCCATTTGACTTCAAGTACGTGACTGAAACTCGTTCTTCTATTGCACAAATCTAATTTAAAAACTGCATGAATGAATGGAATGGTGGAATTAAGCCACGAATATAGCAAGGTTAAGCCGATTGCCTTCTCTAGCACTCAGCTAGAAGTCACACAGTACACATGGACGGCTGACTTACGTGAAAATTAAAGCAACCAGGAGTGTTGGCTGTTTAAACCTCAATTCAATTCACAATAGTAATTACAGGGGGGAAACACACAGTTCAGGAACAACACTTCCAGTTGCGTGTGGCCACATACACTTGGCCACTTCACTCTCTCACGTAAATCACGCTAAAATTAAATGATGCTCGGCTGAAATTCTCACCACCCTTTGTTCGACTGCGGTCACAACTGGAGCACACGTCCACCACGTCCAGATCAGTTAACCAGTGGTCCTCTACAAGATTCTTGCCTGGTTTCTCGAGATTTCTGCCGTTTCTTAAAAAAAATTTCCGGAGGGGCACTCTATAGGCGTTTTCACAGGAAGTTTCTACAAGAAACACAAAAAACAGCCTTCCAGAGCAGAAAAGCCTGGATTTTTCTTCGACAAATTGGAGTTTCGAAGAGAGGTAGGCTCGAACATGCCTCTTCCATGCATGATACGTTCGAAAGGTGGTGAACTAAACTGTTTTGAATAAGAAAATATGAAAAAAGTCTGCTTGTGAATCCAGAATAGTAGTTTTCCTGTGTGTACATGGAATGTTTCAATTGGTTCTGCGTCAAATTCTCTTCCACAGTTCCTATTAAGAAATTCCTCTGCTAGAAGCGATAAGCCATTGTGAGGGTTAAACTGTGCATGAAGAATGTGAATTTTATGTGATTGTATGCATGCTGAGGATGCAAATTAAGCTCTGCACTCTGTCTGTGGGAGCCTAATTCCCTTTTGACAGTTGGGTTTGGGCAGCAAAAGCATTATAACCAGGGAATTGGTGCAAAGTTGAAATACAAACACCTGACAAATCCTGTCCTTAGGATCAAAAGAGGAAGACATAAAACAATAGTTCCTTTCTGCTCGAAGCATTGAAACAGGGCACTCTCACCAAACCAGACCAACCAGCTTACATCCTTTTTTGGAGCAAGGTCAGCCTTCAGATCATGAAATACATTACCTGTGAGGGGTGGTTCAGTATTGTCCACAACTATCATTTCCAGTTGCTGAGTGAATTCAGACATAGGATGGATTTACCTCCAAAACAAAAGTTAAACATCCCCTATTTTCTTTTGCAATCATTAATTGAGTATGGCACAAAATTGAAGAAAGGAAACACGCGGAGGCAAGAGAGAAAGGCAGTGGTAAGAAGACCCAAGATAGGCCATCACAGGACAAGCCACAGGAGAAGCAAGAGGAAAAGAAAGAAAGAAAAGAAGGAAGAAACAGAGAGGGAAAAAAGAAACAATAGTTTAATCCTTGGAAACTGTTGTAGGTTGCAGGAACACAATGCGGAAAGGGGGCCTCCCAACACAAGAAGAAGGGTCCCTACCAAGTTCCCATGCATCCTCACATCCATTCCCTCCATGAACACTCATTTTTTTCAGGATCCAGGCACAATTCAGTCATGGTTCAACCTTCTACAAGAAGCTACAGGACTTTCTATAGGAAGTTTTGTATTTTTACCATAAACATCCTGTAGAGCCTTTTGGGCAGGCTAGAATCGATTATGAAGAGGGATTTGAAGCTTGAAGTCTGTTGAGGAGGCATGCAACCACTCTTTTCTTCCATCCTCCACTAGTTTCATCTCCTTTCACCACCATTGCCACCATCTGATTGAATATACTTGCGAAATCATACCAAAGCTGGGAGTAAAATAAAAACACAAATGCCAAGGGAGAAACGGTTGCAAATCAGGGCAGAGAGGACTAAAAAAAAAATACAAACAAGTAGGGACACACCCAAGGCACCCCCAGCCAAGCAAGCCAAATCAGAGAAAACGGGTTCTACAGGACGCTAGCAGACTGTTTCTACAGGAAGACAGAGAACTGTTTCTACAGGAAGACAGAAAACAGCCACTACAGGACTTTCTACAGGAAGTCCTGAAAAAGGGAAGTAGAAGGAGAAATCAGCCGAAATCCTAGCTAGGGAGGCAACAGTTCTGCTGGCTGCCCTAAGTACCTCTCCCAAGCTGAAGGAGAAGTGAAAGAGGGAGCTTCCACTATATTTTAAGGCAAGAAAGGGCATGCAGATAAGAACTGGCAGACCTCAAACCATAGTCAAAGAAGCAAATTTTCATTGAGGACACAAAATCTAAATAAAAGGAGGAGCCTACTTCAAAGAGATCCATCATCTATGAATAAGGAAGCCAAAAGCCTTCACCTAGAAAGAGAAAATTAAGATGATGGACTCATAGACAGTTCTACAGGAAACTGAGAATTGTCTATAGGAAACTCGGGCTAAGCTAAGAGAGACCAAGAAATTGGAGGAAAAGGTGGCCAAACAATCATAAGAAGAAGGAAAGACAAGGAAAAATCTGATGAGCAGCAAAGAGAGGACAAAGCTGTAGGCTAAGGTTGAGGCACTAACAAGTGCTACAAGAAAAGGAGCACAGGCAGTGGGAAGAAGCAGAGAGAAAAGCATGGTTTCATCACAGAGAAGAGGACATCACTTCAGAAGCTTGGCATGACAAGGAGGCCACCAAGGCCATCAAAGTTGGAGAGATAGATTAGTTTCTCAGAGGATGAGCAACACTTTCAGTAGGGGGTGATGATGAGCCACAAAAATGGATAATTATATGGGCTCATTCAACCTACTAATTCGACTTAATCCACCATTCTCATTAGTTTATTGCATGTTTGTGATTATATTTATGCTAATAGAGTGAATTGGGTTATTCATTATGCCAACAAGTCTAATGTGTGCTTTGTGTAGCCTTTTTGGTCAATTTGGAGACAAAATTGAAGGTTTTAATGAGCACTTGGTAGCCAAATTCGTGGGAGAAAAAGGGAGAGGATTTGTAGGAAGGTGTCCCCTTCATTTATGGGCCCTTACCTCGAATTCTCCACCATCAGCTCCGAGTTCAAGGGCCACCAAATCAATTAGCACAAGGACAGCCAAGCAAGTCAAGTAGGACTGCTGTTAACTACAAGTTTTTGGCAGCCGAGTCCCTAAAGTTTAGGAGGACTATTGGGGTCCTCAATTTGTATAAATAAGAGGGCTTAGGGCCTCATTTTGGTTAGCCATTTGATAGCCAGTAGATAGCTAGTAGTTAGTCATTTTGGTTAGCCAATAGTTAGTCATTTTGTAGTTCAATTTTTAGGCAATAGATTAGCTTTGCTTTCAGCACATTTTCAAGTTCTCCTTGTGGACAGTTTTTGGAATGCAACATTTCTTTTGATCAATGAAGATGAATCCAGCTTTGAACCAACTCTAAATCTCTCTTAGGAGGCTGTAGCTCTTGGGGTTGGGCCCATCTCAAGTGCCCAGTACCTCCTTTGTTTATTTTCATGTGTCTTTGCTGCATTCTTATAATAAAATTTGCTATTTAGATTTAAATCTTGTTTTGTTATTTAGGTTGTTTTTGGATGAGTAAAATATATTTTCATGCTCAGATCTAGTTGATAGGTTTCTAAAAGAAAAAGATTCAAGAAAAGGTCCATCAAACATCTGTGGTTTCACCTCTCCCTTAGTGGGATCAGGAGCTGTGACTAGGATGACTTTGCTTCCCACAAAAACACTGATTTTTCTTTGCCATGCAACCACTAGTGTTTGTTTATCATGTGTAGAAGTTGGTTACAAGCTCAAAATTTCATTTTCTTAGTTGCATGAGTTAAGATACATGGTTTCATTGTAGGTCACACTTCTGTTCATTCTCTTTACTAGCAGCTAGCATATTAGGTCAACATAACTAGGTCTTTAAATTTACAAGCCTTTGTTGGTTCAGATTGGAAAAACGACTTGCAGAGCACCTGTACCACTCCTTCATCTGCTTATTCTCCATCAATGCCATCCACTCCACCCTCTACTTAGAATCCTTACCTCATGTTTGCCACATTTTCTCACATAACCCTAGCTTTTGTGCAATTATTGCCTTAGGCTTCTTCAAGCCAAGTCAACCTTCTACACCTCCTCACCACTCCATCCACCAGTCCTTAGGCCGCTTTAGACCCCTATCCTACCTCCAGATCGATCCATGCACCTTCCCTCACTCATCCACCTCCTAAAAACCGACTTCCAAGTTTCTTGTAGAAATTCTGGAGTTTCCTATAGAAATCCTGAAGTTTCCTGTAGAACCCCTACAGACTTCCTGTAGAAGCTCACAAGTAAGGTTTCCTGATAGCCAAACCTTGTGAGCCTCTAGGGAAGAGTGTTAGGGACTCCTTAGACCCTCTCTGAACCTTCCCACCCTTTTCCAAGCATTTCCTCTTGCCAATCCACCTCTGCACAGTCAAAAGCCAGTTAAAAGCACATGCATGATAATTCTAATAACTTATTCAAAAATACAAAAAGATGTTTTCTTTAGATAGTGATAACTTAGACACATGCATTTTACCTTCCTAGAAGTCAATGGCATCTCTTTCAGTAGCTTGCATCCTCTTTTTCGCTTCAGTAGGGCTAGTTGGTAAGATTAGGGTTTGCTAGGGTTTACATTTCCTTTCTGCTTTTTAGTTTCTTTCCCCAAATAGATTAGCTTCCTTTGAGTTAGCTTTCATCCATCAGTTAAAAAGCTTCTTCTAAGAGTTCATAGAAGTTGGCTTAAGCTCCTAGCGGACTTGTGCCAGCTGACCAAGTGACAGTTGCGGCAAGAGCTAGTACTTGTGCATACAACACCGTCACTTCCATGTTTTTTACGAACTACCGGGTTGATAAAATTAAAGAAGGGAGTCCTAGGAGTTGCAGCATTATTGCTGCAATACTGGGGCTCACCAATCCTACCTTTACATATAGGAAGGATATGATGAATTTCCTTCATTCTTTCTAATAAAATATTTCTACCCAGATTAAAAAACAATTAATTTCATATGCCCAACAATCATGAGAGAATGTGTGCCCAAATGGATTTCACTCTCATGATCATGGAAAAAATATGTCAATATACTTACCAATCATAGAACTAATCCTACTAAAGCTTTATTGTATCACTCAACCCAATGAAATTTATTCTAGCTGGCACCATAAAATTAAAATGACACTAGAGTGATCATGATAGTGATTTCGTTGAAAGGAAAAAAATATTATTGCAAAGCAACAAAACTAAAGATGAGTTTCTCGTGGCTAGGAAGTATGGAAGTTTATTAGCACAAGGTGATAGTGTTGGTACAAGTATAAGGTTTTCTGTAACCATTTTCGCCTTGGTGTGGTTGGTGATTTTCACATTAGCTTATAAAATTTTCCCAACATATTAAGTTATAAGAATTACAAAATAAAAATAATAGACCCAAACTATAATTTTGCACAGATAGAGTTTGGAGTTGCTCCTTAACTCAAACATCCTCAGAGTCAAATATGGCACTCTTAGAGCTTCTTGTGGTCCTATCCTAATTTTATATTATTGTTGAACCTTTCATCACATTCTCTAGAATAATAGTGTCAAATTTGGTATCACATGGCCCATATCCTTATTTTTTTGTTGCTTCTCCCTCTAATACTTGAGTGACTAAAAAACCAATTGCAAATACCCCATTAGACATTGCTTTAATCTTTCCTTCAAAAACCAGAATTGTGTGCATAGTGTCATCCTAGACTGCCTTAATCTTCTTTAGGGCTTGTGCAATTATGGTCTTTCACCAACTAATATGTTTCTATAATCATGAAAATATTTGTTTCTAATGTGAATGAATGTACCAACATAGATACCCAAGCTTGAACATATTAAAAAATTTAAGCCTACATAAGGTTGTTCTTTTCACCTTCACCTCCTTCATCTGTTCCATTTCCCCTTTGGCCCCTCTAAGCATTCACTATAATGAATTTTTATAAATTTGTTGAAACCATATGTTTAAAGAAAAATAAATGAAATTAGATTAAATTAATATGGAGCTAGTCTTTCTAAAGAGGGGGAAGAGAAGTCCAAGAATGTGAAACATCATGATAATATCTTAGTTCATTGCTCTTCTTTTTTAATCAAGATAATAGGTAGATGTGTGACTTGCCATTGAGGAGGCTTGAGGTAAAATCGGATGGACTATGTTCCTATCATTGTATACTTAATGCAACCATCCACAAGATTTCTAGGTGGGTTAAGCAAGATTTTAACTTAAATACAGTCCTAATATTGATCAACAAACACTTTTTAATGCAAGACACCTCTAGTTTGTGTTAACCTAATAACCTTAATTCATTTCCTTTTTCGATTTTTTTAATTAAGAAAATAATTTTCTAGCTCCTAATTTTTAAAAATGATTTATATTTTCTGAAAATAATTATTCTATTTATAATGTGCATGTTTTTTGCACTTCTTTCAAATTAACTTTAGGCTATTCAACCTAGTGCTTTTAGTTAGAAAATGGAGAAAAGGGATATGTCGTTAACATAAAACGCACTTGTCTTAAGTGTTGGTTTAGCTACTCCAACTCTACTCTGGAATACCTATAGCCACATGGAGACAGCAAAGGAGCCTTGCCCCCAATTTTAATGGTGTATGCTCTTATTTAATCATGAGGTATTTCCATTGATTTCAATGGTGTATGTCCTTAATTAAGCATGAAGGATTGCTATCAACTTTAAAGAGTGTCAATCTAGTGGTAGCTTTGAACTTTGGTGTCTCCTTTACATTTAGTTATTATTAGTTTTTACAAGTGTCCTAACTTAAGCCATATCATTAATATCACCTAGATGTGTGTTCACAAATTAGTTATTTCTTGGAAAGGAAATTACTCCTCACCACCTTTGATTGGATCATTGTGCATGTTACACATTCACTCTCTTCCCATAATGGTCGATGTTAACAATATTTTCCCAGATGGTTCAAAAGACACTTTACTGGTTATTAAATTTCAAAACTTCTTAGTTGAAAATTTCTAGATGGCTTGCAATCTCCTACCACTCCAACTTTCATACAGGAACTCTTTCTTATAGAGAAACTGCAAAATATTTCACTAGCATATATCCATCTTTACTAGGTTCTATTAGGCACCTAGAGGTATGCAACACAAGAATAATAAATTGTGTTGGTTTGAAAAACTTTAACCAGGAGTAATTTCCAGCACATGGGCTTGAAGCGAATTTGTCTTACATGTTCTCAATAGCCCAAGTTTAGTCTTCCAACTAAATATGTATTCACCTTTCGATATTGAAAGACGTGGTTTCCCCTCATCTCAAGCTAAAGGAAATTTAACTTAACAGAATTATCCCTTTCTTGTATTGCAGAAACACTTGTTTCTCTATGAATATGTTAAGGAATTCAAGGAATTGGTGCAAATTTATGATTTAAATTTACAGGACCTAAATCAGGAATGTATTCCTTGCCTTGAAAAAAGTAGGGAGGCCAAGGGGGGAAGTTAGTGGGAAATATGGGGAATCGGAGGTCATGACTGGAGGGGATCCCTCTATTAGATTTTTCTACCTTTTATTTCTAAATTAATATTCTTTGACAGCAATGACACTCTGGTTGGAATGTTTTGGTTCCTATGTACAACAACAAAGAGGGAACAATTTGTAGGTGGGTGCAACTCTATTATAAGAAAGGAAGTGAATATGAGATATGATGAAGAGATATAGGGAGAACATATGGAGGCCTGCAGTATACATGCACCACCCATTGAATATTTATAGAGTTAGAAATATTTATATCTAGCTTTCAGTTAACTAGAATTTTATTTTTGCATGCATCATCTAATATTGAAGAGGGATTTAGATCCATAGGTTGTTAGGTCACCTACTTCAGTATATGACTATCTAGCTCTCTGAGTTTGAAACAATGGTGTCCCTAAAGAATATTTTGGAGAATTGATTAGGGATCCTAGTAGACATGCAATGGCTAATTTGTGAAGGGAAACAATTGTAGGATCTATTACTTTTACATGCATATAGTATTTCTAGGAATTCCACCATTGTCATGCTACTAAGACTACTTGGGGGTACAATGTGCTCTAGGAATTCAACTACTTCGTCTTCATATAAGGATGCAACACGTGGTAAGGAGCCCATCTCAACAAATCAACCTTTGTTCATTCCAAGACTACATATTGTCAAAAGATCTAATCAAATGCCAACAATGGAGGTCAATAATAAAGAGGTAAACCATATATTTTCTATTTTACATTATAGGGAGTTCATTTGCATAGTTAATGTTTTTTGGACAAAATCCAAAGAACTCCATCAATGGGTATTTACAACATGGAAAGGACATTGTGATATTTATATTTGTTTAAAAGGATTTTTCATTGTTCTAGTTGAGTGTCAAGAATATTTAGACAATGTCTTATAGGAAGGACCTGGTTTTGGTTAAGAGCATGAATTTTCATCACCCCTTGGTTCCTACAGTTTTATTCTTCAATAATGGTGATAACAAAGATGCTAGTTTGGGTAATAATTTCAAATCTTCCTCTTCCATTTTGTCATCACAAGCTACTAAAGGATATTGGAAATTCTTTGGGCTCCTTCAAAAAAATGGATGCTAAAATAATAGAGAAAGGTTTATTTAATCTTGCACTATTCTGTTTTGAAATAGATCTATGGAAAGGCATATCTAACCAAGTTTTGTTGAAACATGGATCCTACCAATAGATCTAAATATTTGATTATGAAAAAAAAATCAAATGTCGTACTTGTTTCCAAAAAATACACTTACAAGGCACATGTCCATAGGCTAAAAATACCCTTGAAAATAAAAAAGGGTAGTTTCGTAAAACAAAATGTTGGCAACCTTTTGATCCCATTTTGACATAAAATGAAGAATAAGAAATCAAGGAGGAGCATTTAAAACAAGATGATATGAATACTCATGTTCATGATGGACACCCATAGACCCTATATAATGCTTCCAAAATAGAATTGACCCTTGAAACTAAACATCCTACAGAAGTGGCATGGAGAGAAAAAGGTTTGGTGGCCTCAAAGAGAGTCCATGTCTCAAAAATTTCATATCTTGATGAAGAACACCCATTGCTAGTGATTTTGAATGAGTTCGTGGTAGTACCTATTGACCCTCCTTCAGGGGGATAGTTGTTGGCACAAAAATATTAACAGGGTTCATATCTCGGGTTTGGGAATAAGGGCCAACATATCTCTATTGTAGTCTAGCACAACATGGATATTTTCACCTTATCCACGGTGGATAAGGAGTCTCATCCAAGGCGTGTCGTGATCCTAGTCAGATGGGAGGTGGAATTCTGATATCGGGGTGGAGTCACATGAGGGATGTAGGGGTCAAAGGACCCCGGTCTATATCAATTAGACATCTAATTGCAACAAATAATGAACATAAAGAGGGCAAATATAATACACATATGAACATATTAAAAATTTTAAGAAACCATGTCACCATCCATACACTATAAAAATATCCCAGAAAACTCCCTTTTCCATTAATCCATGTAGTAGTAGATTATTACATCTTGCTCGAAAGCCTCTTATTAACATCAACAAACTACCATGAGAAATCAATACATACCCACATTAACCAAGACAACAGACGCAGTGTGACTCGAACAACTCTAGAACCACATTTCAGTACTATCTTCCTTTTCTTCTTCTTCCGCTCGTCCTTCTTTATATTTCTACACCTACTTGGACTCCCAATTCTCTCTTGGAGGCTCTACATTCTTCCTTGTTCGGCTACTTCTATTGCTCAGTTGTCATTGCATTCTTATGTCATTCCTCCACAACTATTAGTTCTCAGTTAGTTCCTTCTTCCTTTCTGGATGTCTCCCCCACAACTCCCAATGGTTATCTTCGCAAAATGTCATCATCCTTCTCGTTTTTCATTTAAGTTCTCTACTTCCCCAAAATGAAGGACCCAACAGGCCTTGACCACAGTTCGTTGACTCGTGCCTGAGTCAATCTCTTGTTAGTGTTGTTGATGCTTCCAATGCTCCTTCCTCCATTACTTCCCCTTGGTTGATCCTTCAAATGAAGGACCCAACTTAGGAATGAATTTAATGTCCACCATTTTGAATTGAGTGTAGGTGTTGAGTGCTTTCTGCCATGTTCCTGTGAGAGTAGTTATTTTGGCAAGGAACTAGGTTACAATGTCAGCCATAAACTGGGTTGGGCATGTCATCAGTAGAGAATTTCACTGTACATTTGTTTCTTTGATGAGTTGCTAGAGTGATTCCAAATGATTTTATGTTGATGGTCAAAGATATCGAAGTATATGATTGGTATTTGCTGATTCATCTTCGATCCAATGGATTTGGTTCTTGAGATCACCCACTTGCTCTAGAATATCCTTTCACTAGCTCCTGTCTGTTGTACCCTTGTCTTCATTAAGCAGGAAATTAGCATAGATGCACAGAGGGTAGACAAGTTGGTTCATTTTTTCTAGAAGGGTGTGATCTTCTTCGATGACATTGATGAGTGAATCTCTGAGGTCCGTTGCATCTGCTAGTTTTTACTCGATATCAACTGCATACTAGGTGGTAGGGTCTGGCAGTTCCCTTTTGGGTGTCATAAGTTTTTGCTTGAGCTCGCGATTTGTCGAGATCATACAAAAACATCTTGCTTCGATGTGATCACAACATTCGAGAAGGGTATAGACAGAAAAATCTTTCAGGCCATTAGGCACTACTTCTGTGACCAAGGGCCATAGTACCTAGAAATTTTCAGTTATCTGATCAAGATGACTTTGGATATGTTGCTTTTCTTGGAGCAGGTGACCATGTTCTATGGTGAGGGTAAGGATCTTATATTGTTGCTACTCATGTTCGTTTGCTAGAATGTTGTGCAACACATGTGCTTGGCATGCAACTACTTGAATCAAATTAAATAGTTGGACTAAGCACCAACCATGGAGATCATCATGGTTCATTCTCAGTGGTTCAAGAAACTAACTCTGTAATGGTTTTCCACTAGCAACGAAATTCTTAGAATGCTCATGGGGTGATGTGGCCTCCTACGAGGGTTCGATTGTCAGTGGATTGGATGGGAGTGGGGTGGGATGGTACTAAAGAATGGGAATGAAAGGGAAATGATAGTACATGGACTATAGTGGTAAGGGGGGGGGGGGGGGGGGTAATTATTTTTCACATTACCCTGAGTGGATCTGACTCAAGAAATAAATATAGCAAGGACATTGGAGTGACTTCTATACTGATAACTGCAGTAATGAAATGGACAATGGAGTTGACCTCCATTTCCATTTATGTTCCTAGCAGTGTTCCAGAGGGTAAGGTGTATGAGATGATGTATTGTGCTATCGAGTTGATGCAACAAAAGTGGAAGGTGGATGTCCTTTGAGAATGGGTGACGCAATATATGACTGGGTTCTTCATTTGTAAGATCAACAATTTGTGTGGAGTTAGTCGTGTTCTTTCTCTTGGACCCGGTTGGAAGTTTTGAATTTTTTATTCGTCGGTGTTTTGGGATCATAGGCTTTGACTAGGAATGGGGGGGAAATATAGGGAGTGAAGTGATGATGGGAGCACCAATCAGAGAATAATACTACCATGAACTTTGAAATTCAGAGAAAGTGGGGAATGAACCTACTAAGACACTAAAGCTCACCATGGTTTTCTGAATAGAGTGAATTTGTGTTTTGAGCCTTTTGATGACCGCTTCCAACATTTCCTCAACCTTTTTATTCCTTGATGTCATAGATGTCTCTTTCGGTAGCGGTTGTGGCACCATACCTCCAAAGAAATATATATGTTCCCCTCTCGAACTTCTCCAGTGATACTGAATCAAGAACTCACGTCTGTGTGTAAATCTTCTTCAGTCAATATGAAATTTGGGGTCGTCATTTGAAAATTGTTACAATGGACACATTTTGGTCATATCCAGGTATTTCCATGACTGATTTCGAACCATATTTCTAGCAATTAACCATCCAATAACATTGTTGGGACCCTTTCTATGGCCTTAGCGATTTCCAACATCTTCTTATACCATCTAGTAAAGGAGGTCTCTTTGATTTCTTTGCTGCTTAGGTCCCTCGAGGTTCATGAAGGTATATACCAGAGAGGCACTAGCTGGTCTTCGACAATTGGAGCCAATTCCCGACCCTCTCATGGGCACCATTTCCACATGGCTTGTGTAATAATAATATATCCATAAATAAAGTGAGTGGCTCTCTTATATACATCCTCGCAAACCTCAAACAACTGTTGAAGTAGAAAATTGCAATAGTTTAATTGTGTGACCTGTACATTGTTCTCCACCACTGAAATAGTATCCAATGTGTATTCATTCCTCAAGAAATGTCACATGAGATTTAGGGCAATAATAGAACAGAAGGATTTGACATTGGTTGTGTCGATTGGTTCTATTAGCACAACCTTTCCCCCTCTTTGGGTATTGTACTTGTTATACTAGTTATCATTCCCCATCTTCCTCACGTGCTTGGAAGCTATTTGGAATGTAGTGGATATAGCGGCCAAAGTAGTAGATAGGCATGTGAGCCTCTAAAGGTCAACTACATCTATTGGATACTTCTTATCAAGCCATAACAATCCTCCATGCATACAACTGATAAGAATCTTTGTACACTACATGGCGACTTCTACCATCTGAATCATGGGAAGACTCCTCAGGTTCAGTAACGTCGACCTTTGAATTTCCCTGAAGTCCTTTACAACATTGATGGATTGACTTCCATCAGTATTGACTATTGTATCAGTGTAGACCTCTCGATTAAGTGTTCGAAATTGAAACGAGTTTGAGAGGTCATTGTCAACAAGCACTACCTTATCATATTTTCCATAGATAGGCTCTCTCTTCCTGATTCTCTCATCGAATTCAACCTCTAGGACAAAGATCATAGCCTTCATCATTGTTCTATAATGATTCTAATATACACAAAACCAAGGGGGCTTCACTGGGAGAGAAATACCATACCACATGCATTCATATTGGGGGATGTATATTGAGGGAAAAATGACATAATATATTGATCATTTATTAGGGGGTAACAGCTTTTTATATTGGCAAGTATATGAAATGGATCTCAAAGTTAATGGAAAAATATAAGGGGGTATAAAATATGGTAATGAAAGAATGGATATCTATGATATGTAGTGAAAGTATGGGTTTTTAAAATTGGGAAGGTGCATTGGGTTCGTATTGGTAGGTGTTAAATAATGTGATTTTTAGAGTTATATTCCAATATGTATTCAAAATAGGTGTATTATTTAGTATGCCACGAATGCATGTGATATGTCAGAGGATCAATGAGTGAAGCCCCTGTGCACAAAACATAGGGAGCTTGAAATTGGGCTTGAGACAATGGAAATTGGAAACTCACTCCAGACTTGGTAATTCTACCACCTCAACTCTGAGGGATGAAAAACTTATCGTGTTCATGGAGATTAAGTAGAAAAGCTCGACACGACATTTCTGACTAGATCACTTAACTAATTACTACAACACTTTCCTCACTCAGCCTCAATCACGTTAACACTAACGATGGCTGAGCTGGACCTGAATCAAATGATGTGAAACTAAAAAAGGACGGTCGAATTGATGGGTAATTATGGCATTGTGATGGGAGGTGCTTAAGAGTTGATGATGGGTATGACGGGAAATATGTAACACAAATTCAAACCGAAAGTGGGAATGGTTGCCTAATTATTGAGAATATGACGCCTAGCATATGTGGCTCCCCAACCATAAGGAGTGGGTGGAAATACCTTCGCAACTGGAAGAGCCCTAATGGAAAATTTATTCAACTAACTTCAACTCAAGTAGTTAAGAAAACAATGTAACAGACATAACTAATACTTGACAAAGAACTAATTCATTCTACCTAATCCTACATATGGTCTCCTTTCATAGATGTATCAATTTGGAGTGGAAGTGGTTATCTCTAGAAGGTTTTTAGATGTGCACTATTCACACATCCCAGTAGTAAGAAACCATCTAGTTGTGCAAGCCTAACATCTCTTGATTCCTTCACTTACGCAATAATAAATGTTCCGAACCAATGCATCTTCATCTTTCCAGGAAACTTCATGAATTTTCTATTATATAGTAGAACATGTCCTCCCACCATAAATGATTTTTTCTTAATATGCATGTCATGCCATGCCTTCTGCCCCTTCTTTTTGACCATTTGATGGAAATATTCCATGAACCTAGCCTCATCAAGTTCCAAAAATTCTTCCAACCACTTCAGAATTGACTTCTCTTCCATCATATGAGTGGCATGTGCAATGAAAAGTCTGGGAATATTGAACTCGACCTGTACTACAACCTCTCATCCATATACTAGTTGGAAAGGCATATGTTTTTGTAAGCATTTAGTAATTGTATGATAGGCCCATAGAGTAGTTGGCACCCCCTCATCCATGTTTTCCTTGTTGACTGAGCATATATTGGGCATTCCCATTTCTAAGATCTTGTTGAAAGCCTCAATAGTGCCATTTGATCGAGGGTGATACATGCTGCTCATATGGTTTTGTATCATGAAGTTTAGGAGTAATGAGGCAACTATTTCATTAATAAAATGGGTCCCCTAATCACTAGTGAAGATCTGGGGGCATCCAAATCAAGTGATGATATTCTAAAAAATAAATCTGGCAACGTTATCTGTAGTTTAATCTTTAACTTGTGTGGTCTCTGCCCATCTCGTAAGGCACTCTGTGGTGATGGTGATATCTTTGGCATGGGATTGACATGCCAGTGGATTGATAAGTCCTATAAATTCAATTTCCTATTTCTCAAAAGTCTACAATGCTCGTACTGGTTCTAGGGGTAGTTCATCTTGGTGTGATGACTTTCCAACCCTTTGGAAAACGTCAGACCTTCTATCATATTCCTTTGCATATCTGAAAATTGTGGGACACTAGAGACCTATCTGTAATACTTTCCTCGTGATGGCCTTTCCTCCAACATGACCTCCCATAAACCCTGAATAACACTCCACAATACATCCTGTCTCTTATGGTCTAGGACACATCTATGTAGAATTTTCTCTACAAATCAGCTAGCTCACTGATATCATGTAGAAATTTCACCTGTAGATCAAACTGATATATGTAATGTACTAAAGCATAATACTAGATCTACATCTACCATAAACTTTGCGGAAGCTAATTTAACATGAGCAACATAAAGCATGAACATATATGACTGATAAGAAGGAAACGATCACACATAACATAGAAGAATTTATCTGGTAAAAGCGCCAACCTAAAACCCCATCTCTGTATTATCAATCAAGTGGAAATCCTCAACAACAAACAAAAAGAATAAGCTCAAAAGCTATCCTGCTCTCTCTGTACTCTGAGGATGTAGCTTATGGACTATCTAGGACTGTATATATAGGCTCCACAAGTCCTCTAAGCCCCTGTTTCCTTCCGCAGTTTTGATTAGGGTCCAATTACATAACATGTGCGAATTGGCCAAATCATACCTATTGTCACCTTAGGTCCAACTATGCATTACTAGAAGGAATACTATTCCTTCTTCATGAAAGGAATATTCACTAGGAATATCCTAGCAACTGATAGTACATTTTCCCTCCATCTAATCTCAACTGGGTCTCTGTCCAAACTGACATGCATCAGTTATCCATGAGTGAATACTCAGTTATCTGAAAATACTAGTTGTCACATGCATGTAAGCATCAACAAACTGAATCTCATTAATTTAACAACTTGTTAAATTGATCTAACTAAACCTTACTAAGTTAAACTAAGTCAACTGATCCTCTCAATATAGAACTCATCCTTAACTCGTCATTCAATGGAGAAAATCAAGGAAACATACCTCAATCAGTGGAGAAACTATTGCATGTTCTCACAAAGACTTCAAGTTTCATTTTCCTTAACTAATTAACTCATGGAGAATTAATTAATTAATATTCAAACTGCTGGTAAGACCAAATTCGAATTTTACTTCCTATTTTAGACCAGGGACTGTCTAGAAATAAGAATCAAACTTGAAGTGCTAAAAATAGAACTTCTATTTTTAGCACTTCTATTTTTAGCAATTTCTTCTTGCCAATTTTCAACAATATATAAAATACTTGATCAAGGCCCAATTTGTACTTCTGCCCTACAATCAATGGATAGTCTACAACACTGTGTGTTCCTTAAGTTGTTGTGTGTTCTTACGAGCATTTACTTGTAGCTAGAAAGGCTTCTATATCCTCCAAGTAGTATGGTACAACTTCAACTTGAAGCAAATTAGTTTCCAACAGCTCATCATCAACGAATTATCCACTTTCACTTGAGTCTAGTTGAGGGAGGTGATCAAGCGCCACACTCGATCGGTCTAGCTTGAAAATTACTTGAAATGTGAATTGTTGAAATGACAGAATCCATCTGCAAATCCTACGTTCAAGTACGGGTTTGTTCACTAAGTATTTCATAGGAGAGTGATCAATGAAAAACTTGAATGGACTTCCCAAAAGGTAATGTAAGAACATTTGAAGGGAATGCAACATCGGAAACACCTCATGCTTAGTTGTGGTATATTTCCTCTTAGCCATAGATAAGTTTCTTATAGCTAAGTAAATGGGGTGCTTAAGGTTTCCCTCCCTGGGTTGAGCTAAGATGAATCTTAAGGAAATATGTGAGGCATCAATATGAACATGAAATTATGTGTTTTAATCACAATAAACTAGGATCAGTGCACTTGGCAATTTCTTCTTCAATATATTAAAGAAGTGTCACATTCTTCTAACCACGTGAATCATTCCTCTTTATTTAAAACTTCTCCATTGGTACAATAATTAAGGAATAGTTCCAAATTAGTCTTTTGTAATACCTTGTGTGGCCCAAGGTGGACCTGATTTTTTTAACAGTTGTTGGTGGGTCCATGTTCATGATCGTCCTGACCTTAGGAGGGTCTACGCGCACCCTTTCCTTGCATATAATATGGCCCAAAATCATTCCAAATGGGGCAGTAAATATGCACTTCATCAACTTTAGTGAGACTTACAACTGTCTACATTAGTCAAACATGATTTTAAGAAAACTTGAGCATTTCTTAAGTAATCTATAGATGGTCCAATCATGCATGAATACCTCTAGGAACCTATGGATATAATCTATAAAAGAAGAAATCAAAATCCTTGAAAACGTTGCTGGTGCATTATTGAGTCCAAATGACATAACATGGTATGCATAAGATCCCGATTCTTTGGTAAATATGGTTTACTTCTTATCCTCCTCTGCAATCTTGACTTGGTGATAATTGGAGAATCCATCAGTAAAAGAATACCCTTCATTTCTTGCCACCTCATCTAAAAATTCATCACCAAAAGGGGTGGAAAAACTATCACGAGCACATGTATTGTTCAAACTGTGGTAGTCCACACAGACTCTTATTTCAATAGCATCCTTCTTATTCTATATAAAAATTAGACTAACCCACTTCACTTCATCAACTAGGAATATAAGCCTTTATACCAACATCTTATCTATTTCTTTCTTCACCTTCTCCTTAACCCTCAGGTTCAGTCAATATGGTCTATGCTTCACTAGTTTTGCAACTTGCTTGAACATGATCTTCATCTCCCCTAAGTCCCCCTTAATCCCCTTCAGTTCCACAACAGAAAAAAGGGGGAATTCTTCATATTCTTTTAAGAGATTAGAGATATTTTTGGTAGTCTATTCATCCCAGTAGTATTCAATCGAGGCTAACTATGGATTTTCATCAGTCCTGAAGTTGTGTTTTCACAACTTCAAGGGAAGTAGATGCAAACCATCAATCACAGACTCGTCCTTAATGATGTAGACCATCAATCACAGACTCATCCTTAACGCCCCGCTCCCCTTTGGTTTCATTGAATGCTAGATGTCATGATTCCTCCAAATCATCCTCATATGGTTATATGTTTACCATTCCACAAGCTAAGGCTTCATGATATCTTGATTCATATATATATATGCTCTAGAGTGTGTTGATCTATGAATATTTCCATTACTTTTCCAATTGGAAGAAGAACTCACTTAATGACCCACAAAGCATTGGTCATCATTTTATCACTCTCTGAGAAGTAAAATTTTCTAACAAATTGATCTGCCAAGAAATCCCAATCACTATTTTGTCTCCTGGTTTCTTCCTTTACATACCATACTTTTAGAGAGGTCCCCAATGTGTGTACAAATTCATGAACCAACAACTCTTTGAAATTCCTTCCTTATTCCATCTAGCCTCAAATTATTGCAAGTGTTTCCAAGGGTCAGAGTCCCCCTTGTAGTTCACAAAATCCTATGGGTACTCCCCTGATTGTCAAAATATGACTTTCATCATCATCTTGATCTCATCCCTTTCTCTGAGATGGTTGTGGTGAATGCCCCACCACCTTGTCAGTGTCTCTTGTAAGGTGACATTCAGTAGGGGTGCCTTGTGCTATTCAGGAACATTTGCATCAAACCTATTAATAAAAGTATTAACTAAATCCATAACATTGAAAATAGGGAATTCTCATACCTCAGTGTCAATCCAATTGATCCGACATATTGTGACATAGCACCTGGTGTTGATTTCATATCCACCCTCCTGCCAATCATCCCAAGATGCCTGTGAACTCTGATTACTCCACCATCTCATAGACCCTTTTGCAATCGGTTTGATATATTCTTCCCCTCTTCCTGTTGTCAGTCGATATAGTTGATCCAATAATTTTGGTTCTTCCCTGTCATCTGTCGAAACTATGAACCTTGGCCCTTTACATGGGTCTAGGGATTAGATCACTCTAACCCATTCTACTTCAAATGTCATCATTTCCTTATTTAAATCAATTATCCCATAGTTCTCAAAATCCCATTTTATCACAAGCAGTACCAGGTTGGGGTCCTTGTCCCCCATAATTTTTGTCATTTCAAAGTCTACATAGGTCTTCACCCCTGCTATATCGATTTCTACTTCCTCAAGTGATCTGACTAGGAGGATGCAATATTGATTTTCCATATGCAGTTGAATTTGCTAAAATGCTAGGTTGGGCCTTCGCGGGGCTTTTTGAGTCTTTCTCGATGAAATATAAACATCTGAGCCTAAGTCCAACATTGTATCCTTAATTTGGAAACCCATAATATGAGCATCAATATGAAACTCTCGTTGTATTCTCTTAATGTTCCTCCACACCCTCTTCTAGTTTCTTTAAGGTAAATTGGTATAAATGATTCCTCCATCAGTCGCTCCATCCTTGACAACAAATTTCTTAATTTCCCGCAACTCTCCCAGCATCTAATCATCATTCATAATTTGTAGGAATAGTCTGAACCAATATTCTATGTGTTGAGCATTGGATTGCAGTGGGTCTGACCTCCTAGATTTTAGGGATCTTGGTTTTTCTTCTTGCGGCCCCTCGCATAGTGTTAATTTTTTAAAAGTTTATGAAACTTCCTTGTAGTATCGCTTCTATTGTTCAAGGTCATATGAGCACTTTGGTGAATTTGGTCTTATAATCTTGGATTGTTCATTGGCTCCCATGTCATCTCCAATATTTTTCCCTCCACGAGTGACTATATTTATGTTTGAGAGGGGAGTTGTCTATAGAAACCTTAGCTCTGCATTGATTAATTTTTCTCTCCTTTGGTGGTTGTGTTCTTCCCACCTAAAAATTAACTTTGGGAAGTCCTCTATTGCATGCATGTCAACTCTACACTAAGAACACCATGGTATTCTAGGTAGTCGGAAATCTCATGCAATGTTCCCTTCCTGATCACAGTTATAACAATGAACTGGGCATCTTCATCCTATCATGCCTTCACTTGTTCCTCCTCCTCCTCATCCTTGAGGAGCCTTATTGATTCAGTATGTCAATTGGTCCAGCCGATCATCTAGGGCATCCAGTGCTCTACACCCATTAGTATGATGAGTTGGTGAAGTGCAAATTTCGTAGAAGGTTTTTTCTTGACCATTGGAATACTTCTGTAGAATTGGACAGAGATGACAGAGATGCCCATATCCTCTGCATATCTTTTATTACTCAATTGGTGATGAATTTTGCTGACTTGGAAACACATGAAATTGGTTGTGCCCTGTGTATAATCCTTGCGTACTTATCTGGGCAACTCCTGTAGTAGGTGTAGATTTGAATTGTCCCATTCATGTAGGTGTAGTGGTTGTTACCTGCAACCTTGGGCACTCTGTAGCAATATGACCCTCTACTAGACAATTATTACATCATACATTTGGTCACACCGACTGTGTTGGTTATAGATCCCTTAGCTTCTCTGATGGGTTCCCAATTTCATGTTGCAGACCTAATATAGAGGGGTCATGAGGTGTTTCTCCCCCTAGTAATCATGTGGGTAGCCTACCATAGCTTCAATCCCAGTCACATGCTCCAAGGCATCTTGTAGAATATCAATTTGCTATTGAGCCAATGGTGTGCGGATAAGGGGAAATAATGCTTTAATGAATTAGTTTCATTGATTATTTGGATCTATCGAATAGCTCAACTTTCCAATCGCATTTGAATCTTTGCATTAGCTCCTAGGTAGTCAGTCCTTCCCCCTACCTGATTTCCCATAGCTTAGACAACCCCCGCTGATTTGTATGAGGAAGCTTAAATTCCTACGCAAATTCCCACTTGACATCATCTACCAATGGATTTTGGTGCATTTTCCGCCACTTAATGAACCATCTCAACACTCTTTCACTGAGAGTGATTTGAAATCCATTTAACTTTACAACATTAGGTATCTGGCGGTCCCTCCTTATGGCTTCACACAAATACCAATGTTTCTCTACATCATCATTCCCTTTACGAGAGAACTCGAAACACCTAGTGAACGATCCTACCATACTTGACTCAACTTGTGAGAGGAGTATAAATCCCCGTGACCTAGGTTGCAATCATCCTTACAGGTTCACACTATTATTACTAGTTCTATTGCCACCAACACCAGATATGTAGGTAGCATGCACACTATGAACTCTTATGACTTTGATTAACTTAGATACAAATTTATTACGATTATGATAAAGTACTAGGGGAAGGTTGGCGAAGCTACTACCCGAGCTATGTGAAGGTGAGTCATTTCTTATAGTGGACCCATCACTTTCTACAAATAATCTCTTTATGGAAAAGTGCATGTCATTATCTAGGGCTTCCTTAGGGCCGATGTATCCCATTCCATCCAACGTTTCTATTTCCACAGGCGAGAATGGGTTCCTCTCACCCTCCTGACCCATAGTCGTTATGATTGTCTTTACCCTTCCTGATGGAACAACTTCCACTCTTTCTTCCTCTTCTGGACTTCCTAACACCACTCATGCTTGGTGTAAACACCTATTTCACCTATTAGGTTCACATAGAGCCCTCTCTTGCCATTTGTTAGCTATTCGGCCCTCCTTTCCACCCTCAAATCCCTGTCCTTTCAGAAGTCATGTACGTTTATTTCTTCAATATGTTCATAGTTGTCTGCTCGGTAGCATCCATACATTTAAGTCCTTCCCCTAGTATTATGTGGTTAAGCTACCATGCCCGAGTTCTTGGAACACCAACTAGTTCTCCTCCACCATTAGAGCCTTAAACCACAACAATATTTCCTTTAGTAGTCTTCCTCTTAATCTTGACTTGAATACGACCTCAGCTTTAGAAAAATACTAATGAATCTTTACAATAAACTCAATAATCTTACCCTCTGGCATGGTCTCCACCTAGAAATCCACAGCTCACATAGGATTTGTGTCAAGTCAATATAGCTTGACAAGATCTGCTTGAGCCGAGGTACGATGAGATTAGTTTTGTCCATTGGTCTTTCCTTTTACATGTACTCTCCGCAACAAGTTGTAGAGCTCCTCTAGGAATTTACAATAGAAAATCTTGTATTGATTGCTATTCAGTTATGTTTATAGGATCTTTTCTTTCAACTTCTCCACACCTTGTTGACAGAGTTGAGTTTGTTGAGTGATGAATCGTTCCACTTGTTTGTGCCACCGATGTTGTAGCTCCTTCTAAAATATCCTCAATATCATATTCCAAACCCCTTTTTTAAATTTTAGGTCCCGACAATAGAACCATTTGTTGACACAAAAATGTTAAGAGGCTTGAGACATCGGGTTTGATTAGATGGGCCAACAAAACATCATTGTAGTATAGCACAATGATGACATTTTCAACTTATCTAGGGTGGATAAGGAGTCTCAACCAAGGTGTGATGTGACCCTAGTCAGATGGGGGGTGGGAGTCCGATATTGGGGTGGAATCACATGAGGAATACAAGACTCCAAGAGCCCCAAACTATATCAATTAGAAGTCTAATCGCAATAGATCATGAACATACAATGGAGAAATACAATACAAATATATGATCATATTAAATTCTTTAAGAAACCATGTAACCATCCATACACTATAAAAATATCTCAACGAACTCCCTTTCCTATTAATCCATGCAGCAACATAGTTTTACATCCGGATCAAGAGCCTCTTATGAACATCACAAAACTACCATGAGAGATCAATACATAACCATATTAACCAAGACAATGGACAGTGCGGCTTGAACAACTCCTCAACAATGCTTTAGTACTCTCCTCCTTTTGTCTTGTTTTGCTCATCCTTCTTTATATTTGTGCACCTACTTGAATTCCCAGTTCTCTCTTCCAGGGTCTACCTTCTTGCTCATTCGACTGCTTCTATTGCTCGGTTGTCACTATTCTTCTCTCTTGGTTGTGGTTGTGTTCTTTCATCATTCCTCTGCAAGTGTTAGTTCTCGGGTTCGTTTCTCCTTTTTGGTTGTCTCCCTCACAACTTCCCAATGGCTATTTCCGCAAAGTGTCATCAACCTTCCAGCTTTTCATCTAAGCTCTTTAGTTCCCAAAAAGAAAAACCCCACAATGGAAAAAGGTCCAAATGGAAAAAGAGAAATTAAGTGTTTATTATAATAATTAATTATTACCAAAAAAATTTAGCATCCGTAAAATGTAATTTTATCACTATTTTAAATTGCAACTTAAAATGTAATTTTGTTACTATTTTAAATTGTTTTTGAGTTAAAAGAATATATACCAAAAAAATTTAGCATTCGTAAAATGTAATTTTGTTACTATTTTAAATTGCAATGTAAAACGTAATTTTGTTACTATTTTAAATTGCGATGAAATTACTGTTTCCCAAAGGGAAAAAAAAACAAAAAAACTGATGACACTACCAGTGTGCATGATCCTCCACTTGGGATGCACTATATCTTGGACCGCTTTTCATGCGGAAGGTACACTGGATAAATTAATCAAGCGAATCACATCTTGGAATCTTTTTGAATATAAGGACATGGTCAAAAAATTAACCACCTCCTCTATTTGTCAAACTGCAAAACATTACTAAAATTCGATTTTTTTTTAATTTTTTTTTTATAAAATCCGTAATCTAGTCAAGCTAATTAGATTTTACTATAGTTTGACTTTGTCAATTAGAAATACTTCATGTAAATGCACAAGTCCAGATAAGAGTCCATGCATAATAAAGATAATATTAGAGTTTAGTGTTTTTCTAGTTCTAATAGAACATCGATGTAGATTACAGAGCCAGATTTCAACACCCTCCGGCCATTAACGTTTCTCGAATGCAGGATGGCTTGCAGCAATCTCAGCTTCGAAAGAAATTTTGGTTTGTAGATGAAACGATTATCATACAGTAAGTATTCGGGGAGCATTTTGTGTTTGGGAAAGTACCAAAGGAACTACTTGTTTTCAATGATAGTCTCAGCAGACAAACATCAGGGTGTCGAGCCTGTTTCCTTTTCCTTCAACTAATGCTTTGGAAAAAAGGACATGAGATCAAATTTAAGTATGAAGTATATAATTTTGAGAGAATAAATCATTGAACAGTCAAATGTTTTTATTTTTTTTGGGATATTGGTCGTGATTCCATCCCATTTAGTATGAGATATTGTTACAAAATATTATATTTAAAAATAATAAATTAATAGAGTATATCTAATTCAGTATTTGGGAAGAGCTGAGATTTTAGCTAGTGAGAAGTCTACTAATTTCTCATGATTTTGGCAAAGAGCCGAGACTCCAGTTACTAGGGAGTCTATTCCTTGAGCCACACACCATAATAGGACAATATACTCAATGTGATTTGAACCTTGATCTTGTGGGTTTCACCCACGAATCGAGTGGCCTCACCACACATCACTGTAGATAAAATAGTAGTTATATTAATAAATTAAAAAATAAAAGTGTGGAGGGCTAGTTTAATTGGTCCAATTCTTATTGCTAAAGAATTTTGCTAATGAGAGGCCATGGCGTCATTTTTCCTGGATGCCCTTGGGGTTAGGTTTTGCTAATAAGCTTACAAGATATGTTACCTCCATGTGAATCCACTGGGATGCCCTTGGGGTTAGGCTTTGCTAATAAGCCTACAAGATATGTTACCTCCATGTGAATCTACATAGATATTTTCTCGAAAATAAATAAAAAAATACTAATAATAAAAATATAAGTGTCCAAGATAAATAAACTATTTCAATTTCCACCTTAATTTTACATGAAACTTTATATAGAAGGATAAAGTAACTAAATATAAAAAAAATATTTCTAGGATTAGGAAGATACATAATGACATGTAAAGATAATATTATTCATAGTGAGAGATAGAAAATTCGATTTGTCAAAAGACTTTGTCTAGCCCTGTATGGTAGAGATATGGTAAGATAATGATTTACATAAATATAAATAAAAATTAAATAAAATAAAAAGACTAACATAATGTAATGTAAAACTTTTGAATCAACCAAAATAAAATAAAAATAAAAATGATTCATGGTATTGATCAATGATATTCAAGTGGAATATAGCCTATTTAAAGGGATACATTAAACCAACCTAGATCTATCATAACTCCAGATATCTCCAGATTGGGCCCTCGCCCAAAAGGGCCAATTTTCTTGAGATCCAAACCTCTTTAGAGTGAAAGAGATTTGATCCCTCTCTGGGCTTGGTAGCTCCGAAAATGGATCTACGCTGATTCTGTATTCAATTGACATATAATATCTAAAAAAAATATATTAATAACAAAAAAATATTTAACTATCAACTATAAGCAATATGGACTTTGTATAGAGAAAAACAAATAATTTAAATTAAAAAATTCATATTCTTAGGTATATAATTTATTCATTACTCCAATTTTAATATGAAGTTCATATAATATAATATATATATATATATATATATATATACCTTTTATTTTTTCTTTCTAATTGAATAAGAGTTTTATTCTATTAATAAATTCTTTTTAATTAAATATATATGGAAATTTGTAATTTCTTTAATGTTTAATATGATTTGACATGCAATATTTTAAAAATAAATTTAAAAATAATTTGTATTATATATGAAAAGGAAAACTGTAACATTTTAAAAAATATTAATAACAGAATTATTTTTATATTATAAAAATATTAAGTTGATTTTTTTTAATACAGTTAAACATTTTTTTGCAGTGTGATGTAAATTATCAAATAGCATAGATTTATTTTAATTCAAAATCAGTTAAGAGTTCAGTGAAATCAAATTTGTAGAAGTGCAAATTTTTCCTTTAGTTTTATACTTAAAAAACGATTTGTGTGTTGAAAACTTTGATTCCTGAAAAATTAAGATAAATCTATTCCCATTGAAAAAAATAAATGTATGGGATACTATGCTTTTGACAGAAAACCATGTACAGCTTTGTGTTTTTAATCCAAGGAAAGAGAGGCAGCCGGAAGAACACATTTATTTATTTATGAAATAGCAAGAAAGGCAGCAGGAAGAACACATTTATTTATTTATGAAATAGCAAGAAGCCCACATTTATTTATGAAATAATAGCTCTTTACATATTTAATTATAGTGTATTTCAACGGAGGGAAATATGTACAAAAATATTGAAACTTGTTGCCTGAAAAAACCTCCATGGAGGATCAAGGAAACCAGGCACCAAAATAAGGAGGGACTAAACGCCTCCATTTTACAGTATTTGCGTATGTGGGCACCTTCAACCGCTTGTCAGGAGCCGAGGACAATAACGACTGCCCTGCACAAAGGGCATGAAGAGTGATTCGCAGTACATGGAAGAAGCCAGCGGTCAATGCAGGAAATATGAAAATAATGTCCGCAGTTGGGAAGAATTCGGACTTCATCCTCCTCAAGGATACAACTGAAGCAGATAGCACATGAAGATGGTTCATTTCTGTTTATATCATCTGATCTTCTTAAACACCCGTACTTGCCTTTGGGCAGGGCTCTGATCACCACGGAGCGTAGAGACGAAATGCTCATTCTGTAAGGATTAATTCCGAAAATATTGCCATTAATATTACCCTGAAGATTGATACTAGGCCGGTGAACCAGCATGGAGAATCCCACAAGCAAAGCAAGGAATCCGTTTAGAAGCTGCAACGCAGGGAGGACATGTTCATTCAAAAACTCCGTCACATGTATGACGGCATCCAAGACCCGGGTCCCTGCTGCCAAATCCAAGAAACCCATGGCAATCCAAATGACAAATCCTGCAACCGTGCAAAGCGCATAGATTGCAATCGACGCCAACGGGGGGTTAAGTTTGGACAACGCGCGGATTACATTCAGTATATGCCCTGTTAAACGCTCGATCTTACTTTTCGCAGAATCGAAATAAGGAAAGAGAGCCTGCACATTTCGCACTGAGGACACAGGCTCTGCCAATTCCATGTATAAGAGACGAACTGTTTTCTACATATTCAAATTCCTCTATAACAGGCAGGCAATTCTCCACTAATTGGAGCAATTGAGGTGATTAAAAGCTAAAAGTCCTCTTCAGATCATATGCGTACATAATCTCAGAATGCTGTATTTGTGTTCAGATCTTTAAGATGAATGATTGTTCAAAGGAGATATTCAGAGTAATCTATTCAGAATCCTAGTTGTCATTGAAAGATGCGTTAAGGCCAGAAGCGAATCTGGATGTGATTCTGCATCAATAAATAAAGGAATTTTGTTAGTGCTTTCTCGTATGAATCTGGTTACTAGAAGGCAGGGTGTTTCTAGAACATACGTACATGGGGAGCCGCCGTGTGGGACAGCCTAACATCCACGAATGATCACGCGGAATCTACTTCCAAAAGCAGTGTTCATGCAAGGTGGTGTGGCCCGCTCGATAATTCCACGAGAATAATCGACCTCAAAAGTAGAGCTGTTTGACAAATCAGTCGAATAAAGTTTATCTGATGGATAAGCTTGTGGTACTGAGTCATTGACAGCAACCGGTTTTGGTTTTCCTGGGGTATGTTTACATGAATGCAAACAAAACAACAATTAAATAATTATTTTCTCTCCCATCCCAAAACCAACTCCAACCTTCACATCAAGTTGTGACCAACACCACGAATGCCATCCACTACAGTGGATAATGACTCTAGGATTTGCATATCTTACTTTGTTTTACCCGAAAACGGAAAACAACACTGTCCTTTTCTTTCGATAATCAATAATTTTGACTTATACCGAAAAAAAATTATAAACTATAAAAATTGGATTAAGTAGTTGGTAGATTAAGATGTTATTTTTTTAAATTACATTAGGTATGGCTTTGGTTAGTTGTGATAAGATTCAAAGAGTAAGCTCCACTATCTTTATAGAGTTTTGTTCTTGTTAAGTCATAAATTACTGGTATATCTAACATACATGTTATTGGATATACTCCAACTAGTTACCCATTCACCATAGTATATAAACTAGCAATTGTCCCAAAAGGTATAAAGAGAGGCCGATAGGATTATTAAATTAGAATTGTTGAATTTTTCTAGAAGAGTTAATTGGTTTGTGGAAAACCTTGTTTTCTTGGACTCGATCATTGTGCAATTACTTTTCTTTAGATGTTTTTTTTATGTCTATATTACAAGGAACACATTAAATGTCTTATTTCATTTTAAAGTAAGTTAATGATCCAAAATCAAGAAACCTCTATAGATGGCCTAGCATATACGAAGCTTGCTAGTGACCAAGGCAATAACCACCATGGCTATCCCCTACCATTGAAAACCATAATTGTATATTACATTTAGAAAGTCAAAACATAATATTAGAAAACATGTTGATATATTGCTATTAAAAAAGTTAATTCCATTAGAAACCATGATATTATTATTATATTTTATAAAGAATAATATACATATATAGAATGATATTACATTGAAAACCATAATTGTATATTGCGATTAGAAAGTCAAAATATAATATTTGAAACGATGCTAAATATGACGTTACAAACCTTAAATGTCAAAGGGAGAACTTAAAAGTTGGAAATTAAATGACCGAAGACCATGTCTATAGAGACTTAAAAAACCATGGTCAATGACAAATTAGGAGGTCGGAAGGCAAAAACAAAAATAGAAAAAAACAAATCGTTGCTAACATTACATGTAGCAAGAATAAAAGAAGCACTTCTTCCCCATGGATGCCTTCCTAATTGTGATCTCACGCTCGCCTGAAGACGACCATCTAAACATGAACACGCAGGCTCGCCTGAAGAAAACCATGCCTGAAGACGACCATCCAAACATAAACATGCAGGCCTGAAAGGAGGAACAACACACCGGACACTATTCAGATTAGCTAGTGAAGTATTATAAATTCTTGAAAATTTTGGAAGAGTTTATAGTGATGGTTTTGATCTTGTTGGAGACTCGTTCATAACACATGCTATTGTGTTAATACTATTTGACTAAATTAAATGTCGCACAACAAGAATCATTCAGATCAGCTAATGAAGTATTATAAATTCTTGAAAATTTTGGAAGAGTTTATAGTGATGGTTTTGATCTTGTTGGAAACTGGTTCATAGCACATGCTATTGTGTTAATATATTTGACTAAATTAAATGTCCCACAACAAGAATCAATCATTATCTACACATTGCAAAGAAATTTCAAAATATTGTTATTGGAGATTTAGTGAAGTGAACTGTGTGATGTGTTTCATCTGCGTATAATGTTTTCGATCTACCCAATATTTCGGATGATTATTCCATTCATCATCAGGGACTAAATATCTTTTGTGAGTATACGAGTGTGAAGATCCTTTTTATAAGATAAATTATCAGATAAGAGGAACTAAGTATGGATTAGGTTAATGTATAGAAAATAAATTTCATGAGGTCAAATAATAAAAATTATTAAATTTATTGATAAGTGAAATAGGTATTGGACCAAATTGAAATTTAAGGGACTTACTTGAGATTAAATTAATTAAAAACAATAATTGTAATTTGTATTTGACCAAATTCCCAATTTAAAATTGAATAATAATAATTTGGAAAATAGAATAAGAATTAATTAAAAATGAAATAAGAATTAATAGAAATTTAAAAATGAGTAATTATTAACTAATTTATGATAAATAAGAATTAATGAGAATTAAGAATTAAAGCAGAATTAATTATATAAAAATTGAAAAAAGAATCCAAATAAGAATTAATTAAAATTAAAATTAATTACATAGTTCACTTTACTTCATGGTTCATTTCACTTCTAGAAATCTCCAATAACAAAATGAATAAAAGTAGAAGTTTTGGATCACTTATAATTTCAAAATATGTTAAAAATCTCAACTAGTAAAATGTTAATAACTATAAATTTTATGTATTTCTATAATTTTAATAAAATTCATTCATTGCTCTTTTAATTAGGAGTTAATAGAATTATATAGAATTAATTAGATAGACAACCATTGTACTTTTGTGCATGAACAATAGAGAAACTAATATAGATAAATCCTTGACAATTTTTTGTTACTTTTCGATATCATAGGCATTGTCTAGTGTTGTGATAACATAACCTACTTCTTCCAAATAATATTCCAATTTGTCAATGTATATGCCAAAAATGGTAGGGAACATGAGACAACCTTGCTTAAGTCCTATATTACAATTATTTTCTTCCAACCAACTTTTAATGTTTTTAAAATTGCAAATATCATTCTCATATGACTCTATTGCAACAATTCTCAACCTAAAAGGATTATTATATTGTTGCAAAACACCCCTTCACAATGATCTTAAGCATAACCAGATCATCCACAGTTGAATGGTAGTTGCTATATCTAGCCTAGACATTAGCTTTTTTTCCCTAGATTTTTTAGATTTTAAGCACAATCAAAATATCTAATTGTATAAAAGATACTATATTAGAAATTGCAAGACAAGAAAGAACAAAGAATTAATTTGAATTCATATCTAATTTTGTAAAAGATACTATATTAGAAATTGCAAGACAAGAAAGAATAAGGAATGAATTTGAATTCAAATAAGAATAAGGTTAAAGAACAAATTTGAATTACTTCATAAATTTTGTGTCTATTATTGGTTGACAATAATACAAATTTATAACATTACCTTGATAGGGGACCAATACATAATAGGTTGGGGTTCCATAGTGCATGCAAATAGAAACTAAAGAAACACCTTACTGTCCTTAGTAAATTAGTTTAATAATAAGGTTGCTGAGCTTTAAATAGACTAGGAGTCAACAATAAATTTGACTAAGGATAATATGACCCAAAAATAAGTGATAAATAAAGAAATAATTCACACATGCAAGTTCTATCTCTAAAATAGCATGAAAACCCTAGAAATAGGACTAAAAGTCAAAGAATAAGGTGATAAGATGAGTAGAAGAGGTTTTGGCTAAAGTTGTTCCCAAAATAAGAGCAGAAGTGCATATTCATGGATATGGTTTTTAAAGAATAGGTAATGCATGCTAATGGGTAGAAAATAACTGTCACTTCCTACTCAATACCTAGTCACTATCACATGTCATCCTAGGTGGCACCCCCATTAAGAATGAACTTGGTAAAAATAGAAAAGTGATAGTAATAGAAAATGGACCTACATTGTAGGGAATGTCTAATAGGTAATGAAATGTGGTCAAAACCCCTCTAAAACACAATTAGGAAGTGTGCATAATGAATGGATTCCATAGTTTTTAAGCTATGTTAAGTAATAATGTACTAACAATTATATGAGTTCCAGTAGTTTATAACCATGTCAGATAATCATGTACAAAACAGCTTATGAAAAACATAATATTATAGGATGAGGTAAATAGGGAAATCCTATAAGACAACACTATAGATATGTGTTTATTTTTTGTCAATCTTTAAGAGACACATATAGAATTTTTTTTGTTTAA
>APFE030498345.1:23005-128509 GCA_000404065.3 Pinus taeda | reverse complement strand
AAATTTATTAATAAATTAATTTTAAAATAACTAATGGGAGTTAAGGTGATGAAGTCATTATAGGGATAAATATTTTGGAGGGAAAGAAGAAAGCCATTTTTTAATTTTATTTGTGTCTTTTCTCCTTATAAGTTTACTCAAATATCAAGTGTACATACTAGTTTAAGTTCATGTATTTTCAATTTTCTTCAATTTCGGTCTACTCAAAAGTATGTAGGGTGGGTACTCTTTCGATGTGGAAATAGGTCTCTACACAAGACATTTAATTTCATGTGTTTTCAAATTTTTTCGATGTGGGTCTACTTAGAAATATGCAGAGTGGGTACTTGTTGAATGTAGAATTTAAATATGCATCTAACAAGTTTTTGTGCTTGACATTTGAATACACCTATAGGAAAAATACAATACAAAAATTAGTTTCTACTTAGAAATATGCAGAGTAGGTACTGGTTGAATGTAGAATTTAAATATACACCTAACGAGTGTTTGTGCTTGACATTTGAATACAAGAAGTTTTTGTGCTTGACATTTGAATACACCTATAGGAAAAATACAATACAAAAATTAGTTTCTACTTAGAAATATGCAGAGTAGGTACTCGTTGAATGTAGAATTTAAATATACACCTAACGAGTTTTTGTGCTTGACATTTGAATACACCTAGAGGAAAAATACAATACAAAAATTAGTTTTGTTTCTTTTTTTAAAGCTCGTAACTCTTATTTATTATATTAACTATTATTTTCCTTAAAATATCTTTTTTAAACCTAATTTTTTTTTTAATAACATTTAACTAACTTCAGTCTCATAAACTAGAGATTTTAAAAATGATCCAAACAAAAAATTATAATAAACAAACCGAAAAAATAGATCAAAATATATAAAATTGTCAACCACCACGGCCACCACCATCACCGCTGCTGCCAGCACCACTGCCACTAAACAAAAGAAATAAATCAAAATATATAAAACCAATTATGAATTCCCACAACCAGCACCACTAATTATAATAAACAACAGCCACGGCCACCAATAAACAAAAGAAATAAATCAAAATATATAAAACCAATTATGAATTCCCACTACCACCACCACTAATTATAATAAACAAAAAAAATTAGAGGAATATAGGCGACGGCGTCCGTCCCCCTTATCATACGTATGGAGAAACAAAGAGATAACAATGTCTAAAACCACATAATGTGGGGAGGGCACATGTTCTGCTGTATTGTTGTGCCATCTCTCAAACATGCAGCCGATCTTCTATGTCCATGTATCGAGCAACCGATATGGGAGTGATATTACATTAAGATTGTAATTTATGAAGGTTAAAGATTAAGTTTTTCAATCAGATAGTTAGGAAATACGTTTTAATTGAAAGGTAATATGATAGTACGTGTATAAATAAATTTTACTTCAGGGAAAAAAATGATATTATAATCTTTCACATATTATAATTTAAAATAATTTTATTTATTAAAAATTATAAAACAAATTATTAATTTTTTTATATGATAAATGTGTTTTTAACTCAGGTTGAAGTAAGATTTAAAATTATTATTTGGTCAAATATTAGGATACTTTCAAATTATTTTAAATGATAATAATGTTTATATACTAACGGTATTATTTCATGATTTCTTACATAAGAGTGTGTTTTTCTATTAGTTTGACATTAAACAAAGTAGGGTTTTTTCGTAATGATTCCATGTATAATGTTATTAAAATATTGTTAAATTTTATTATTATTATTGTAACAAATTTTATTTTCTTTTATATAATGATTTATCTTCATGTTAAATAAGAGCATGAAACCGAGAGAAGTGGTGGTGTCTAAAGACAAAATTGTTTGGTATCCTAATGATCACAATGACAAATGTATCTAGATTCTTTCTGCCTATAAATGGGCTATATTCCACATGAATATCATGGGTGAATACCATGGTATCTCATAATCCTAGAGCTGAAAAACCATTGGTAACTTGACTAATTCATGTTTACCTAAACTACCTTGGCAATCTCACCTTAAACTTGACTAAGGGATACTAACTTGGTCCCAATCACTCTATGGAAGTCTATAATAAAGGTTACCATCTACTAGAGTAAATGGGTAACTAGTTGTTGTATCCACGAGTTATCTAAGAAACATTTTCACATAGATTGTTCATCAACCATCTGACATTCTCAGACGCACCTTCCCCCCACCTAAAGCTATGATACCAGTACACCTACCACCTTGGCACCTATCGAAGTAGTCCATTCCACAACTTGATAACTCCATGTGCCATTACACTACATGTATGTCTGAAGCAAATTGAGGTATTACAACAACATGTGCTCCTGCATAACAGATATGCATGAACAACAGCTCTTACAACTTCCTTGGGGAATACACTTGTTTATACCAGGATTTAAACTTGGACCAAAAGCCCTTAGGGTGTTCACTTACCACTAGTGTGGTCACCCACACCATTGTGAATCTCATCACACACTAACACCTTCACTAAACTTGAAACAATTCACTCCACCTTCATTTTCTCATCATATGACCTCTTTCTCACTACATCTCTAGCTTTGTTGGTACATATCGTGACCTAGCCTTTCTCACTACTTTACCACTCTCTCCTTATATTCCCAACTTATGTTATTCATCCATATCCTCATTATCATAGTGTGTATTCTTCCTAGCTTTCTTTCTACTCATACACATTTACCTCTCTACTTGTTGGCTAAACATTTACAACTATAACTATTTTTGTGCTCATTTCTTCATATCCAAACCATGCTGCCAGTTATTTAGGCTGTAAATAGTCAATGATAGTAACTAGCACAAATTTTCAATGGCTTTGGGACAACTCCAATCAATAACAAAACCCTAAAGGAATCCTTTAAGGTTGAATATCTACACCTGATCTTCATACAGACCATAGATCTCAATGAACCCTAAATTTGTTAATGTGCATGTCATCAAATTCCTCATTATTGTTATTCCAACACTTTGTCGTAACTATTGTGTTACATCATACTAGTCAAATACTTGTTCCAAATGGTAAGCTCAATCACTCAGTCTTTGGCACTCTCAATCCACTCAATGTCTACTTGGACATTATATTGGGACTCTACCAACACATATGGGTATTGTCCAAAACTTAGTTTGGGTGTGACTCACAATTCGAAATATTAACCGCGTGTTTCTCGCTTGTTGCTTCCATTATTTCATTTCATGCAAGAAATGGCTTTGACACTCAAACTCATGGTAATAACTGCTACCTTAACTCAAGAGGGGAACCCACATTTCTACACATATTAGAACCATATTCGAGGTTTGATAGCATATTCATAATGATCAATCTATATACCCCTGGAAAACAAGGTCAAACCATTTATTCTTTGTTGTTTTCCGTGTGATTTACTGAAGGTGTCTAGTACATTCCATGTTGGAATTCCATGCTTGGCATTATTGTTTCCATTGAAAAAATCCTCATATTATTCTACATTAGCAATGATGTTGATCAAGGGAATCACATGCACTACAATGTAATGCCCCTACTTGATCCAATTATCTTACATTATTTTATTAGCCTAACTATTGGTTGATTGCCATTTTATGCTTGATTCCAATAATTATTATTAGTATACATATGAGGTATGTGTATGCTAGCTACATACCCTCACCTCACATGAACATGTTAGTATTCTAAAGCTTAAAATGTTAAATGATTAAATAAATGGTTAATCTTGATCAAGAATCAAGCTTATGGTTGGTGTTAAGTTGGTTTATGGTTAACCTTCATTAGTGTTTAATTAACATTAAAATCTTAGTTTATAATTACTAAGATAAATTTGAATATGCTTATTAATATTAAATTGACTAGATTGTTGTAAGTATGTAAGATTCACTTATATGACTTAATATTATTATTTTATTATTTATTTTCTATTTTAGGTTTTATTTCCCCTTAACCTGACCAGTTGTCTGCTTAAATTTATTTCTGGATTAAATATTATTATTTATTATTTTAATTATTATTTCATTTCCCTCAATCTGACAGATGGTCTCCTCAAAGTTTATTTCATGATAAGGTATCTGGGGTGTTTTGGGGCAGGGGATTCAAAGGGATGCGGTGGGGGGTCAAAGTCATGAAATTCAAAGGGAGGTGGGGGCGAGTGGGGTCGGGGTATTCATGGCCTTGATGGTAGTTGGTTAAGGTGGATGAGTGGTGGATGAACAAGGGGAAGGAGGATGCAAGGCGGATGGGTGGGTATTTGTCTTCTTTTTTGGCTTTGGAGTTTGAAGGGAGAGGGTAGAGGAGAGAACAAAAGGGAAAGGAAGTAAGGAGAACTCAATAGATTAGTTTTGTTTGTGGTTGGAGAGTGGTGGGCCTATGTTTTTGACACACTAAGATTTTTGGTGGACTCTGGCTCAAAGGTTTGGGGAACCTATGGAGGTTCCTTGGGCTAGGAACTTGGATAGACATTCCCAGTTGGTATAGTGGGAAATTCAGTCGAGTGGCCCCAATAGGAGCAACTTGATACAACCACCATATATTAACCAAGTATGTATTTTCTTATGAATTAGTTCATGTGAATGGTTGAGAATCAAATTTGTTATTTAATAAATTTGTTGTCTTCTTAAATGTTATTCCAAAGATATTGTTGTATTGTGAATATGTTATTGTATTTATAGTGATTTTTTTTAATAATGTAATTTTGGTAGAAGACCCTGAGTTGGGAAGTTTCAGATGTGGTAAAAGAGCCCATATTCAAATCTAGACCCAAAAAACCCACGTACATAGACCAAAAAGCCTGCTCCAAGATTTTGTGCTTATAATAAATCCACCCTACAATCCAAAAATAAAAAAAAATTAACTAATCATGTTTTCATACTCAAAAGAATAAGATATGTATTTTATTATGATGCACTTGAAAAGACCATTTTCTACAAAGACATAGAATATTGTGATGCTCTTGCAGAGGCCATTTTCTACTAAGCTTTAGAATTTTGTCAATGAGATATTTCTTTGAGTGATTCACGGACTTGTGATAAAACTACATAAGAGAATTTTGTCCTCTTAAAAGTATTTTAGAAGAAAACATTGCTAATGTCAATTATAAATTCAATATAGAAACTACCATCAAAATTTCCTCTAAATATACCTATTAATAAAGCTGTTGAAATATTGCAAAAGTTTGATATTATGTTGATGCACTAGATGAAAATCTATAGTTTCATTTTGTTTCTCAAAATTTCAAACACAATTACTTCCACAAAATGGGGAAATACTTATATCATTATTTGTTGTAGACCATACAATTGAGGTAGGAGATATGTGCTCATGGATACATTTCAGGCTACAAATTATAGCGAACATATATCTTATGTAACAAGAATTAAGTAATCACATAAAGAAAAATACGAATTTTTGTTTAAGATCAATATGTCTCGCTATGAGAGTGGTCATTTTAGTTGGCTTTTAGCTCAAAACTACAAGTTAGGAAATGACCAAAAAGGGAAAGGGAGAGACGATTGTGTAAGAGAGATAAATTGATAAGGAACATAAACACTCATTTTAGCTAGCATCCAATGTAGGAGTGATTCAAATTCATCAGTCAAAATTGCAATTGTGACAACATCTATTCTATAGCAGTCAAAGAATCAGGAGCAGGATTTTGGTATAGTAAATATTTACACTACTTCATCATCTCTTCTGAGAATGAAATATCATGTAATTGTCATACATAGAAAAAAGAAGCTTCTACATTGATTGGAAAATAAAATATACTTAACAACGCCCTTGATGAGGCTACCTATTTGAATTTTAAAAGATGCCAAGACTAGATGTTGTAGCTTTCTTATACTTAGGAGAAATGCGCTTATCACTCCAACTTGAGGACATGGCTAAGGCTTGTGAAGTTATGGGAAATAAAAGAATGTTTTAGGTAACCTATTAGTAAGAAAATTAAGAATTGAATGTGGATGGTAGAGAGTCTGTTGGGAATGATAATGGTGAAAATAAAGCCAAACATGAAGAGGAGAAACCAAAGTGGGCACATGTGTGAAAACCTATAAGAAACATACCAAGACTAGAATTAGAAAATGTTGGAAATAAAGGAAAGCCCTTCTCTGAACTGCTTGTCTTGGCGCAATTAAACCAGAATAATTTCAAACCTTTATAATTACAAAATCACACACCTATTCATACACAATATCAATAGTCTTTCAAGAACATTGCTTGGGCTTAGAAGAAATTCAACATGGTACAATCATGTTTGATTGTTTTCTTTACTGGTCACAAAGACCATTTTCATATGATACTACTCTTAAGAGCACAACAACAAACCTATAGTAAATAAACCAACTCAATGTATTGGCTTCTACCAAAATAAAAATTTTATAATATGCGAGGTGTAGGGGAGTGAGTATAACCATTTCCTACCATCGAAATCAATACAACATGCATCGGGCTAGCTAAGCCTCACCTATAATACAACCATGGTTTTCAACACAAGGGCAATGAAATCATTTCATCATTCGCTAAACTAAATATGATGCTATGAATTGGTAAGGATGCCACCTAAAACTACCTAACTCTAAACAAATATAATATCAATACAAATGATCAAAAGATATTAATATGTTAATACACATATCTCACAAGTCCAGACATAAATATTAAGGTCTTCATCCTTTCATTATGACTTAAGAAATATGTTTCATGAAAAAAATAAAGAAACACATATAAATCAGATACTGATAATTTTTCATTGACATGATATAAAGGGAAACAAACAAGAAGAATTGGGGAAAGCAAAAAAATGTAGCTAGCAAAGGCCATTAATTTTTTAAACTTAAAAAAAAAATTGATCTAGTAAATTCGTAAAGGCTAAATGATTATACATAAAGCTCGTGGCTGAAAAAATAAAGAATCATTGTAAACTCTACTTTCAATTCGTTGAGATATCCCCTATAACCCAAAAATGTTAGATCGTCTTTTTGATATTTAGACTCTTTATCTCCAGGAACTCTTCAATCCATCCTTCCTTGTGGAAAGAGCGACCCACTGTAAGCTTTCCATGCCTTTGTAACCTTATATAGGGTTTTTACTCCAAATATTTTACTTGGATTTCCTCTTCTTCAAAGAATACTAATGTTTCACTCAAACTGCATATAAAATTTGAATTTCCTACTTTTGGGCAATACCCCAAATACATAAAGCATTGCTTCTCCTTATTATTTAGGATATCTATACTTGTTTTCAAATGACTAATAAAATTACCTTTGTGATATTTTGAAATAATTTCAAATTTGGAAAGCTTATCCGTGTAAAATTCTCAAATTAGCCAAGGATTACAATGAAAATAACTTCCAATGTGCAAAGAATTTCCAATCACCTTAAGAGTAAGTGGTAAATGCTTACACCATGTTGCAACTTGTATAACAAGATCCTCCTTCGATGTCATTGGCATCTAAGTTAGGTGAAAGGCCTAGAAGCATAAAAGTGACAAGGCATTAAATTCCTTTAAATAAGTTGAAATGGCTTCTAGGGTAAAATAATCAGTATGACCTAGTGTTGATCATTGTCGAGTAAACTCAATGTGTCTAAAACTAAGTTAAAGGCATACATCATGGAATTGCATACATATGATGTAATCATTAAAATGGGATGGCTAGAAGCTCATCGAGTATTTGTATATTATTTCAAAAAGAAGGTGATTTGTAGAGAAGGTGAAGGAAAGTCAATTTATCTTTGTGGTATCAATAGAGGAGTGGCTCTATGATTTATCTCCATAATTAAGGTAAAATGTTGCCTCTGGAAAGGTTGTAAACTATATGTGGCCAAGGATGTAAGTAACTAGAAGGGACCCTCCCTACATTACCACCCAAGTTTGTCAGAATTTAAGAATATTTTCCCCCAAAATTTCCAGGATTACATCCTATGAGGGAGATCAATTTCAAAATCAACCTTAAACCTAGTGTAGAGCCAATATCAAATACACCATAAAGGATAAGAATTCTATCGCTTTGTGAGTAACATATACAATTAAAAGATATGTTAGATTTCGGATTTATAAAACTAGTATTTCACCTTGCAGTGCATCAGTGATTTTCATCAAGAAGAAAGATGGTTCCTTGAGATTGTGTATATATTATAGGGTCTTGAATCAAGGCACTAAATATAGTAGGTACCTGATACCTAAAATAGATGACCTCTTCAACCAAAGGAATGAAGCAATGATTTTCTTGATAATTGATCTACGATCCAAATACCACCAATTGAGGATTAAGGAAGGTAACATCCCAAAAAATTCCTTTCAAACTTGATTTGGACACAATGAGTTTGTAGTAGTTATGTTTCATTTGACCAATGCAGCAACAACTTTCATGAACCTCATGAACAACGTGTTCTAAAAGTATCTAGTCCACTTTGTGCAAGTCTTTCTAGACAATATTCTCGCGTATTCCAAGAACGAAAAAAAGTAGGAATGGAAGTTAAGGGTTGTGTTGACATTCTTGATTGAATAGCATTTGTATGTGAAACTATCAAAAAAATATTTTTCTCTAGAAGAAAGATTAGTATCTTGGGCACATAATTTCAAGGGAATTGATTTCAGTTGATCGAGAAAAGGTAAACACCATAGTGGATTGGCTAGTTCCAAAAAATGTTCATGAGGTGCATAACTTCATGGGGCTTACGAGTTATTATCGAATATTCATGGAATGGTTTCAAAATATTACAAAATCCAACACCAAATTACAATGAAAGGGGGTTAGGCATGAATATGCAGATGAATGTGACATTACACTCACAAAACTAAAGATATTACTAACCAATGCACTAATCCTTTGAGTGCTTGACCTGGATAAGGATTTCACAGTTTGCATAGATGGTTCATAGAAAGGATCAAGAGTTGTGTTGATGAAATAAGGTGAAGTAATAACTTACGCATCTAAGAAGTTGAAGAAAATGAAGAGTTATGCTACCCATGACTTAGAAGCAGGAACAATGATGTTAGCTTTGAAACTATGAAGACACTGCCTCTGTGAGAGAATATTTGAGTTAAGAATTGATCACGAGAGTGTGAAGCACCTCTTCTCTCGGAGGGATTTGAAGGCCAGGTAGATATGGTGGATTGAATTCATGACTGAGTATGATTTTGGGATTTCCTACATAAAAGGAAAGGATAATTTGCTGGTTGATGCACTAATCCATATGCCACATACCTTTTACTTAGTACCCTTGATGGCCAATTTTAGTTAACATGTGTTGGAGAAACTCTTTTAAAATAGTTGGTATCTGAAGGTTACATTAAGGCTCTAGAGTGGGAAGCAGATAAAAACAAAGATTGAGGGATACATCCTTGAACTAGATGGACTATTGAGATTTTGAGGTAGAATGTACATCCCTAAGGAGTGGGGTATATGAAGAACCATCCTCAAAGAGTCACATATAGAACTCTATTATGCACATCCTCGCATGAAGGAGATGTATGTATACATAAAACAACTCTTTTGTTAGGTATGCATGAAGTCTGACATAGTCCATTTTTTTGCAAGTGTTTTGAATGTTAATGACGGAAGGATGCTCATCACCACCCAATAAGACTCCTACAACAACATGAAATTCCTATGCCAAAATGGGAGGTAATTTCCATGGATTTTGTTATGCGTTTTCCACTCATTTCACAAAGAAACGTTTCCATATTGGTTGTACTTGACAATTTGACTAGAATTTCCCATTTCATCCTAGTGAAAAACACATACGGAACAAGATTTTATAAGCAAAGTTATCCAGCTACATGGGTTACCCCAAAAAAATCATTTATGATAGAGACTCATGGTTTATATCTATATTAGGAAAATTTTGCAGTCAATGTTGGGGGCTTATTTGAACTTGAGCACTTCATATCATCTAGAAACAAATTGGAATATTGAAAGAGTAAATTAGGTTATGGAAGATATGCTTAGAATGTATATCATGGATAATTCAAATTAGTGGGAAAGGTACTTATCGTTGGTAGATTTTTCCTATAATAACAATTACCAAATTTCAATCAAGATGCCACCATATCAAGCACTATATGGAAGGCCATGTAGGGAATGATTGAATTGGGAAAACTTGGAGGACAAAGTAATAGTTAGGTGATAATTGGTTCAAGAAATGGAGGAATAAGTAAGTCATATTTGACAAAGGTTAAAGGAAGTGCAAGATAGAAAAAAAAATTATGCCAATGCACATAGGACCAATAGAAGTTATGAAGTGGGAGACCAAGATTTTATTTGTATATTTCTCAACAAAAGAACCATTCAGTTTAGGAAAGGGATGAAGTTGTCACCTCAATTTATAAGACGTTCTAGAATTAAAAAGAAAATTGGACCAGTTTCCTATCATGTCGTACTTCCACCCCGTTTGCAAAAAAATCACGATGTTTTTCATGTATCTATTGTACAACATTATGTTCCTAATTCAAATCTCGAAAAATCAATTGAAGGAAATTTTAGGTCTCAGAGGTGAGAATCATGATAGTTGAACCATTATGGATATTGGACTGTAGGGTTTTCCATCTTAGGCATCACTTTGTGGACTAGGTTAAGGTTCAATGAGATAAGTATAACATAGTATTTTCTACCTAGGAGGATGTAGAGACTATATGTTGTGACTAGCCTTCACTTTTTGACCATTCATGATGCCCATTTTGACATAGATGGTTACCTATGTTGAGGTGCTATTTCTATTTTCATGTTGTTTTATTTATGAATTATATGTAATATTGATGCATTTTAGCTGGACAAATAAACTTACTTATATAAAAAACTTGATGGATTATGTTTAATTGTTTAAATTACCTAATTTATGACCTATCTGATGTATGACATATTTGGTTATAATTTATTTCGTGTATGACTTATTGGAGTTATGATTTCACTGATGTAATATTTACTTGTAGCATAATGATAAATAAAAAAATATGGGTGCGTGCATATCAAACATAATAACGTGATGATTATGATCAACTCTGTGTGTGTGTGTGTGTGTGTGTGTGTCTATATAATATTATATATATATATATATATATATATATATTATATATATATATATATATATATCTAACTTACAAATTAGAAGGGACTATGTATTAGCAAATATCTAGGCTAGTGACTATGGGATGTTGAGACATCCAATAAGGAATGATATGACATACATTTTTCTATTACATTTCTGATATACTTGATATGCAATATTATGACATGACGTTAGGTGCAAATTGTAGGTGACATGACTGAACGACTGGATTATTTGATGACAAGTATCCAAGTAGTGTCATAGTGTGGTTCATATTAGGGTGTTGACTCTAGTTCTTTAGCTAGGGGTGGAGGTATTTCCCACTATGAAACCTCCAAGCTTAGAATTATGGGGGGCTAATGATGGACACACTCCCCTAGATGTGTTATGACAATTTCCAATTTCCTGTTTTGGAATTCAGGTTAATATAATTGATGCTTTCACCATCTTGGTTCTATCAATGGTTAGATCAGTATAGTTGATGCCATAGTATATTGCAACAAAGAATGGATAGGATGGGAGTAGAAGTAGGTTAGGGGGGATAGGAGGCTATAGGTTAGCTGAGACTCTAAGTGGGAAGAGGCGTCCTTGCTTGACTTATTTAATTTGACTACTATATCTTTCTCCCTATTTTGTTATGGGTTATTTTCATACTAGTACTTGACTATGTGTATCCTTCTCACTCTAACTTCAGGATGAAGTTTTGTGAAGGAGGGGTGTATGTAACGCCCCTACCTAATCCTAGTATTTTACATTATTTTATTAGCATACTTGATGATTGATTGACTTTTTGTGCTTGATTCAAATAAGTATTATTAGTATATGTACGAGGTATGCGTATGCTAGCTACATATCCACACATCATACAAATACATTAGTATTCTAAAGCTTAAAATGCTAGATTATTAATAAATTATTAATCTTGACTAATGATCAAGTTTATGGTCAGCCCTAAGCTTGATTAATGGCTAATATTGATTAATATTTAATTAACCTTAAAATATTGGCTTTTAATTATCAAGTTATATTTGAATATGCTTATTAATATTAAATTGATTATATTCTTATGAATTTGTAAGATTCATTGATGCAACTTAATATTATTATTTTATTGTTTAATTCTACTCAGCCTCAGAAGTTGTCTTCTCAATTTTATTTTAGGATTAAATATTATTATTTTAATTATTATTTCATTCTCCTCAGTCTTACAATATGTCTCCTCAAAGTTATTTCAGGATAAGGCATCGAGGGGGGAGTCAAAGACATTAAATTCAAAGGGATGGGGAGTAATTCATGGAATTAATGGTAGGTGGCTGAGGATGGTGAGTGGGGGAGGCATAGGAGGAAGGAGGACAAGATGGGAAGGGTGGAATATTGTTGGGCTACTAGTTTGTCATTATTATTATCACTCTTTAACGTCTATTTCATCCATTTCTACCATTCTTTATCACGTTATTTATCATGATTTATCATATAATTCCATTTTATAATTATTTATGTTCTTATGGATAAATATTATTTCTTCTGCTTTATTTTTAATAAACCAATGATTATTATGCATGATTTTTCCAATGATGGTTTATTAATAAATTTGTTGTAACATCACTCACCATTTTAGCCTCCAAGATATTTTCCATATTGCAGATTTGATCTCCAGATCATCATTAAATGTGTCAACTCAGAAACTCGTTGGAATAAGAGGTGATAGTTTAGTATTGGACGTTTCAGGCAAATGGAGAAGAATCTGGAAAATATGAAACATGGGTTTTGTTCTGAACGAACCAAATTGGTTTTGTTATGTGTAGTTTTCCAAAATCTAGTTTGTATTAAGAGAAACAAAAGGTTCTATGAATAAATTGTTCTAAGATTCGTTGTTGCAGTCGGTTTCCAAATTATCCTAGTTGCAATACCAAATTCGATGTGTTCCTGTTGAATGTTGATGGAAAGATATTTCAAATATGATCTTGCTGATCAATTTGTTGTGAACAATCCAATTTTGTAATGGGAATCATATTGTAATCATCTCGTTTGTAACTTCTCTTTTCTCTCTGTGTATTTAAATCAAAACAAAGATCAAAGAGGGAGAGAGATTATTATAGGGATTATTAGAGATAGGATAAGAGGAAAGGAGATCAATCCTTGTTATTTCAAACTATAATTTCAATTTACAGACGTGTGTTGTTAAGAGAACACGATCATATTGTCATATCACTCAAGTTCAATGATTAATATATAATTTGAGGATTGTTGTTCATTCGTCTTATTTGAAGTAGCTCAGCAGCATTCACTGGCAGATAATGGCCCGACCTCTGGTGGATTAAGTTGCTTCTTTGTATTATATCTTTTTGATTTCCACAAGTTTTATTAGTTTGTTCATTTTCCCATCCTATGCGCTTTTTACTATTTTCCTGTATTGAAGGAATATCTTTGCTTTATGTGATTTACAGCACTGTCGTTTGACTCAGTTCACATTCATTGTAGATTAAGTTACTTAGACAATTATTCAAATTGATTTAATTAACTATAAAGATTTTGGTTATTGCTATTGAACTCTCATATTGATATCATTTTTATCTGGATTGCTTCGTAGAGATTGAGTATGATTTATATTGAATCATCTAGGAAGAGATGAGTTATTTCTACTATGCTCTCGGCTGATGCTATTGTTAATTGAATTGATTGTGTGAGATTTGATTACGATTTTAGCAGAGGTTTTATTATTGAATCTTAGATGTCATATTTCCTTTAATGATTGCAATTTGAATTTATTAGATGAATCTGTTTACTCTTGTATCAGAGATCTATACTACATTTTAAGAAACATTACTCTTTTGCATTTATAGCATGCACAAATTGTGTACACCCTTGAAATAAGAGGACCTGCTCAAGTTGATGATTAATGTGGGATAATTAAAAGTTTTAAAAGGCACCCTTTATCAACCAACACATATCTTTTGTCTTTATTTTTTGTTTTGGAGTTTGAAGGGAAAGGGTGGAGGAGAGAAGAGAAGGGAAAGCAAGGAAGGAGAACTCATGATATTGGTTTTGGTTGTGGTGGGAGAGCATTGGAACTATTTTTTGGACACACTATTATTGTTGTTGGACTTGAACTCGAAGGGCTAGGTAACGTATGGAGGTTCCCTAGGCTAGGAAGTCAGATAAAGATTCCTAGTTAGTAGGGTGGATCATTTAGTTGGATGCCCCAACAAGAGCACCCTAACTGAGCCACTGTATTGTAACCAAGTATGTATTTTCTTGTGAATTATTTCATGTCAATGGTTGATAATAAAATCCGTTATTTAAAAATTTATAGTTTTCGTATACGTTATTGTCAAAAGAAATTGTTTTATTGTGAATATGGTATTTTTTTTACTGTGAAATTTTGTGATAAATGTAATTTTGCTAGAATACCCTGATTGGGGTCTTCACATGGAATCTCCATGGATTCTCTGATGAGATTGAACTTTTCCCCTTTTTCTCGTCCTCCACAAAAAATAATCTTCAACAGAAAATTCATGGTCTTGAAACCGAACTTCCTTATAGCGAACAACAAATATGCTCTATTTAGACTAAGCCCAAGTCCTTCCTCCTTGATCTCTATTATCATGTTTCCACTTGCAACAGAACCAACCAATGGACGAATTTAGTATATCCATCACTAGGGATTTGTATCCAATGTTAAGCCTTAACAATGAAGAGATTTGATTCTACAATATACCGAACATATATATTTTGACTACCATGGTGTTTTCTCCATTAATATGGGGAAAAGTAGAATTGAGTGTTCTAAAAGAAGATATATCCATGTTCATAACCCACAAAAGTGTTGGCTTGCTTCTATTTTCTTTATACTATACCATTAATGTCCTTAGTGAAACAACACTCCCACTCTCACCTAAGGAATTTTCTTGTGGCCTCGACATAGTCAATTTTATTGGCCACATGGATATATTCTCAGCTCTTCTAAACCATTGCCTATGCTTTGGTTTCCCACGATGCATGTATCTTCCTTACAAACTCTAATGAACATGTGAAAACTTTGACCTCAACTCTGATATTTACCAAGCTCTAATACTAGTTGTTAAGATCACACATGATGCAGGAGCATCCAGCTAGGGCGCCATGACCAGGTGATGTCTCTGCCAGGTTGGAAAGTTGATTTAGCATTTGGATTGTCTTTCATGTTTAGTTTACAAAGCATGAGGAAGGATTTTGTTTTCTTCTTTTAATTGTTGTATTAGTCAAACGTTAGTTGGTCGGTTAGGGTTGTTATGTGTCTGACCTTAATAAATAGCAGATTAACAATTGTTCTCTCAACTTAAAAAGGAAAAGACAAAAAATGTCTAAATGAAAATCTTGTCATGTAAACAGAACCGAGAATTAGTAGTTATAAAACTATATTGCCTTTAACCGAAAGTAACTACAATTTCATTAACTGTAAATGAAGATGTATAAATGTAGAAATGGAAAACATGTAAAAGGTTCAGCATTTCCACATTCGAGAAATTAAAAAAAAAGAGACAGAACGCAAATTTTTTCCTATTGTCAACCTATGTCATTTCCTACGTGTTGTACCATTATGTTTTATCCATTGAAAAATTGAATTAAGTGTTCGTAGACAGAGTACAGGCCTACTACTATAGGTCGTGTTTTTTTTTCTTCCTCTCTTAACAGAAAGCAACATTGAATATGCATATAAATCTACAACCAGAGCGAATGGATAATCGAATTGAATTCACAACCAAAAGAGTAATGCACAGCGAGTCGACCGAAAGAAGAATACAAAAACAGAGTGCCAAAGAAACGAATTGCAAGACAGGTAATTTTGGACAAATTTTCACATCTTTTCATAAATAAACAAAGAAAAATAATTTATATTTACATTGTTGTTGTTTCATGAAATTGAGTATTACATTTGTCCAAAACAAATCAAGTGCCCAGCGTCCGATAGAATGGACAAACCCTAGTCTAGGTTTTGATATCAAGGAAAACCCTTAACCTCAATAGACAGCCAAACCAAAACCGTAATTAAAAATAGAATCAAGCCTAAGTTGTGAGAACGACCCAATTTGTACATAGCTACCGGATAGCGAGGGACAAATACTGCCGAAACGAAAAGAAACCCTAGCTACAAATTGCAAACTTTGGAAGATAGAGCCTACCAACAGAGGGTTTTCTAGTTTTAGAACCGAACTGTGTTAAATCCTCACATCCAAGTGAAACCCTTGACCTACACAAACCAAACGAGTCATAGTTAGCATACCCTACACAATGTTACTTGAGTCGAAGCATAACAAAAGCAAAGGGAAAGCATAGTATACCTGGGCACGACCGGACATAGAACCTCATAGAATAGAGCCGTAGACAACCAAAAGAAGCCTGAGGCAAGAGGAGCAGGGATTGGTCAGTTACTATGCCAGAAGAGAGCAAGTATAAAGCACGAAGGGACAAGTTACCTGGTTTGTAGCCAAGAAAAATCGTCGTGCCGTCACCTGTGTACATTGGAACCAGAAGTTAAACGACTTTCATACCATAGTAGAAGTAAAGGGTAATATCAACAATAGAAAAGGATAACCATTGGCCTGAGAGACCAAATTCTGAAACCAAACAGCGGCAGAATAATAAAAAACGATGAACTCACTATGTAAAAGAATTCGAGCAAACTCACCTCCAAAACCAAGACAAATTATTCTACGGGAAAAATCCATTGATAACAACACAAACAAGTTCAGAAGGCCGACGTTCATTTACGTCCACACCCAAAACCAGAGTTTTCCATAAGCGCTGGAAGGAGACCACAAACCTTGACAGAAATCCTCGCAGAGTTTCCATAGCAAAGCAGAACCGATACAGTGACCGAGAAGCATAAACAATTTATGTAAAAGACCAAATGGGTGGAAAAAACCCAAGGCTGGGTACTGGTAGGTTGGTATTTATGAGCCCATTAAATGTTTCCAGACTCCAATAAAAATATCTAATATTCATATCTACAAACAACTACCAAACAACAAACCAAATTCGTCAACGTCATAAATCTCGGACAAGTGGATAACTAAGGCTACGTGAAAGTGTGGGCTGGGTCATGTCATAGTGGTATCAGAGCAGATTTTTATGTTAGTTAGAGAAATGGAGAGAGGAAGGTGGGGTCATGGCAGAGGTGTTCGAAGGATAGCAAAGGAAGGACTGAGAGAGGAGATTAGAATTCTTACTTCCCATTTGGAGGTAGTAGAGGCAGGGAGAAGGAGAGACCCAGAGATGGGCGATGACAGTCAAGAGGAAGTTGAAGTAGCAACGGATGGAGTAGAAGGCAAGACCCCAGAAGTGAGATTGTTGACGTCTATTTTAGTGGCAAACAGAAAACCCAAACCAGAACTCCAAACGTATGATAGCAGCTTGTCCATAGAGGTTTTATTGGATTGGATCAGCAAGATGGATAAGTATTTCGAGTGTGAGAAAGTAAGCGAAGACCACAGAGTTAAGTTTGCTGTGACAAAATTGAAGGGACACGCATCCCTGTGGTGGGATAGTGTCCAGACGGAGAGAAAGAGATTGAACAAGTTGTTGATTAAAACCTGGTCAAGGATGGTGGCCAAGTTAGAGGGCAGATTTCTATCGAAAGACTATCAAATTAGACTGCACATGCAGGTGCAGAATCTGAAGCAGAAAGGAATGATGGTAAGGGAGTACATGGAGGAGCTCTATCGAGTGAACTTAAGAGCCGAATATACAGAGGATACTGCAGAAAGAACAGCCAGGTATGTGAATGGGTTAAGGTTAGAAATTTTATATGAAATCAGTATTTTAATTCCGAAGAACACTGAAGAAGCGTATCAGAGTACGATGAAAGCTGAAGAGAAAATTACTAGAAGGCAGAATTCCTGGAGAGGATGACGAGCCGATAGGGGAAAAGGCCAGTCATATGGCAGAGGACAGACTACTAGTAGCGATCATGAAGGCAACAGTTCCAGAGCTTCCGGATCAGCAGACAGAGGTGATAATGTGAGAGGCAGTAGGTCATCCGAGCGAGGCAGGGGAAATGGTCGACGTAGAGGGGTTGGTTATCAGTGTTATAGGTGTCATAAATGGGGACACAGATTGTTTGAATGTCCAGAAGCAGATCAAGCTGGACAGCAGGGTGCATATGTTACACAACTAGAGGAAGTAGCGACACCTCCCCAAGAAGCAGAAAATGCTCTAGAGACAGGGGAAGCCCTGGTGCTGCACAAGGTGTTGTTAAAACCAGTCAAGGAGGTCACTGAACAGACACGGTGGAAGGCTTTGTTTAGAACAGTTTGTAAGTCATGAGGTAAGTGTTGTAAGTTAATTATTGACAGCAGTAGTACTGATAACTTAGTGTCAACAGAGATGGTAGAAAAGTTGGAGTTGAAGCACTTGAAACACCCCAACCCTTACAGAGTCTCATGGCTGCAAAAAGGCCATCAGTTGTTGGTGGATGAACAATGCGAGGTGGAGTTTGAAATAGGCAGATATAAGGATAGCGTTGTTTGTGACATCATGCCGATGGATGTATGTCACATACCATGGAAAATTTTAGGGGCTAATGTTCGCCCAATGGGCTAATTTTCCATGATTTTTCCAAAAAACGATTCGCCAATTTCCAATTTTTATAAAAGATGATTCGCCCAAATTTTAGAATATAAAATTATTTTACCTTAAAAATCGCCAACATTATATAGTGGCTATATGATAAATCATTATAAATTTGAATAATTTTACAAATATATCATTGAAAAATTTATAGTTTGCATATTAGGGATTAGTGAGATTCGCCAATGTTTCTAAACTTCAACAAAATTTTCCATCCTTAAAATTTTCCTTGGTCACATACTGCAAGGCAGGCCTTGGCAGTACGATAGGAAAGTGGTACATGATGGATTGATGAACTGCTATAAGTTTGTCAAGAATGGAATCAGGCATACACTTGTGCCCATCAAGGAGGAAGGGACAACAGGGACAAGTGAACCAAAAGCATTGTTGGTTAGCGGAAAACAGTTTCTGAAACAAGTGGAGGACAGTGAGATGGGTTATGTAGTTGTAAAGAAAGAAAAAACAGTGTTGTTGCATATAAAGGTATCATATTTACCTATAGAAATCCAAAAAATGTTGCAGGAATTCACAGATATAGTGGTGGATGACTTGCCAGACAAATTACCCCCCAAAAGAAGCATAAGTCATCATTTTGACTTCATAGACGGAGCCAGTTTTCTGAACAAAGCGGCATACCGAATGAGCCCCAAGGACAATGAAGAGATTAGGAAGCAGGTGCAAGAACTTCTAGACAAGGGATTGATAAGGGAAAGTTTAAGCCCTTACATAGTCCCAACGGTTCTCGCTCCCAAGAAGGGAGGAGAGTGGTGGATGTGCACAGACTCAAGGGCCATCAACAAAATCACCATCCAATACAGGTTTCCACTGCCACGGATGGATGACATGATGGATTGTTTAAGTAGGGCAGCATATTTCTGTAAGATAGACTTGAAGAGCGGGTATCATCAGATCTGGATATGAAAGGGGGATGAATGGAAGGCAACCTTTAAGACGAATGAGGGATTGTACGAATGGCTAGTCATGCCATTTGGACTGAGAAATGTGCCCAGTACATTCATGAGGTTAATGAATGAGATGTTGAAGGAGTACATTAGGAAATTTGTGATAGTGTACCTGGACGACATACTAATTTTCAGCAGGACAAGGGAAGAGCACCTTCAACACATACAAAAAGTGCTGGAAAATTACAGCAAAATAAACTGTTAACAAATTTGAAGAAATGTACCTTTCTGCAGAAGGAATTGATTTATTTGGGCTTTGTAATAGCATAAAATGAACTGAAGATGGATCCGAAGAAGGTTGCGGCGATAGTGAATTGGCCATCTCCGAAAAATTTATTTGAGGTACGTAGCTTTCATGGACTAGCGAGTTTTTACTGGAAATTCATAAGGAATTTTAGTGAAATTTGTGCACCTATGTTGGATACCATTAAAAATGCCAGACAACCTTTTCGATGGATAGAGGCAGCGGAGAGAAGTTTCCAGTTGTTAAGGATAAAGATCACTGAGAGGCCGATCCTGAGATTGTCATATTTCAAGAAGCTTTTTCAGGTTCGATGTGATGCTAGCGCTATGGCTATTGGAGCTGTACTTAGCTAGGAGGATAAGCTTGTGGCCTTCTTCAATGAGAAACTAAATGAAAGAAGACAAAAATATTCATCGTATGATAAGGAGTTCTATGCTGTTATACAGGCATTAAAACACTGGAGGCATTATCTGTTGGGAAACGAATTTGTGTTGTTTTCAGATAATTCTACACTATAGTATGTAATGCAACAACACAATTTGAACCACAAACACACCAAATTGGTGGAGTATTTGCATAGTTTCAACTTCGTATTGAAGCATATTAGCAGGCAGGCCAACAAGGTGGCGGATGCACTAAGTAGGAGAGCTTTACCTCTGCGGGAAAGTACTATGCACGTGCTGGGTTTTGAGTACTTAAAAGACTTATACCAGACTGATGCAGACTTTAAGGAGGCCTATGAGGCATGTCAGAATCCTTTGGTGAGAGATAACAGCCCATGGGTTGACTACAACCTGCAAGAGAAACTGTTGTTTAAGGGAGGACAACTATGCATACCAGACTGCTTGATGAGAGAGAATATTATTCGGGAGAAGCATAGTGGAGGTCTGGCCGGAAATTTTGGCATGGACAAGACACTCAAGCAGCTCAATCATTTCTACTTTTGGCCAATGATGCGAAGGGATGTACAGCGATTTGTGGCCAAATGTAAAGTGTGCCAGTTGGCAAAGGGTCAAAGTCAAAACACAGGATTGTACACACTGTTACCTATTCCAGGTAGACCGTGGGACTCAGTCAACTTGGACTTTGTCTTAGGTCTACCTAAGACACAGCGAGGTTATGACTCGGTGATGTTAGTAGTGGACAGATTCTAAAAAATGGCGCATTTTCTTCCTTGTAGGAAAACCAGTGATGCCACTCACGTGGCCCACTTGTTTTTCACAGAGATTGTCAGGTTACATGGGTTGCCTAAATCTATCCTTTCGGACAGGGATGTGAAGTTCACAAGACACTTTTGGCGTACCCTGTGGAAGAAAATGGACACACAGCTAAGTTACAGTTTTGCTTATCACCCGCAAATCGACGGACAAACAGAGGTTGTAAACAAGAGTCTAGGAAACCTACTACGAAGCCTGGTTGGAGAGAATTCACAAATGTGGGATCGAGTGCTTGCATAGGCAGAGTTTGCTTATAACAACTTGCCTAACCACAACACACGATTTAGTCCATTTCAGATCTTGTACGGCATGCATCCTCGCGGAGTACATGAGTTGTGGGATCTTGGACTGCAGGAAAGGCAAAGCGCAGATGGAGAAGATTTCGCTAACACAATGAGAGATTTGCATGAACATGAAAAAATAAATTGTAGGGCAACAGCCTAAAGTGGAAACAACAAGCAGTTTCGAAGAGAAGAGAAGTATAGTTTAACGTGGGGCATAAAGTCCTCACGTATTTGCGCAAAGAACGCTTCCCTAAGGGTAAATACAATAAGTTAAATTACAAGAAGATAAGACCTTGCAAAATCCTCTGGAAATTTTCGGCAAATGCTTATGAGATACAGTTGCCACCCGGAATAGGCATTTCACATATCTTTAATGTAGCAGACCTGTTCCCCTACACGGTTGACCCAGAAGAAAAGGAAGAAGATGGAACCACGCGGCCTACAACGAATACCCAGGATGGAGGAGAAGCTTGGATGAGACAGATGCCTTACGTTCAACCTCCATGATTTCTTTTTGTCGCGGGAGCTCGATAGAGGAGCATCCAGCTAGGGTGCCATGACCAAGTGATGTCTCTGCCAGGTTGGAAAGTTGATTTAGCATTTGGATTGTATTTCATGTTTAGTTTATTAGAGCATGAGGTAGGATTTTGTTTTTTCTTTTAATTGTTATATTAGTCAAAAGTTAGTTGGTCAGTTAGGGTTGTTACGTGTCTGACCTTAGTAAACAATAGATTAACAATTGTTCTGTCAACTTAAAAAGGAAAAGAGAAAAAATGTCTAAATGAAAATCTTGTCATGTAAAGAGAACCGAGAATTAGTAGTTATACAACTATATTTCCTTTAACAGAAAGTAACTACAGTTTCATTAACTGTAAATGAAGATGTATAAATGTAGAAATGGAAAACATGTAAAAGGTTCAACATTTCCAGATTCGAGAAATAAAGAAAAAAGAGGCAGAACACAATTTTTTTCCTATTGTCCATCCGTGTCATTTCCTACGTACTGTACCATTATGTTTTATCCATTGAACAATTGAATTTAGTGTTCGCAGACAGAGTATGGGCCTACTACTGTAGGTCGTGTTTTTTTTTCTTCCTCTCTTAACAGAAAGCAACATTGAATATGCATATAAATCTACAACCAGAGTGAACGGATAATCGAATTGAATTCACAACCAGAAGAGTAATGCATAGCGAGTCAATTGAAAGAAGAATACAGAAACAGAGAGCCAGAGAAACGAATTGCAATGGAGGTAATTTTGGACAAATTTTCACATCTTTTCGTAAATAAACATAGATAGATAATTTATATTTACATTGATGTTGTTCCGTGGAAATTAAGTATTACATTTTTCCAAAACAAATCAAGTGCCCAACGTCCGATAGAACGGACAAACCCTAGTCTAGGGTTTGATATCAAGGAAAACCCTCAACCTCAACAGACAGCCAAACCAGAACCATAACTGAAAAAAGACTCAAGCCTAAGTTGTGAGAACGACCCAGTTTGTACATAGCTACCGGATAGTCAGGGACAAATACTATAGAAACGAAAAGAAACCCTAGCTGCAAATTGACAAACTTTGGAAGACAGAGCCTACCGACAGAGGGTTGTCTAGTTTGGAGACTGAACTGCGTTAAATCCTCGCATCCAGGTCGAACCCTTGACCAGCACAAACCAAACGAGTCACAGTTAGCATACCCTGCACAATGTTACCTGAACTAAAGAATAAAAAAAGCAAAGGGAAAGCGTAGCATACCTGGGCACGACCGGAGCAAGAACCTCGCGAAATAGAGCCACAGACAACTAGAAGAAGCTTGAGGCAAGAGGAGCAGGCGTTGGTCAGTTACTACACTAGAAGAGGGCAAGTATAAAGCACGGAGGGGCAAATTACCTAGTTTGTAGCCAAGAAAAATCATTGCGTCGTCACCTGTGTACATTGGAACCAAAAGTTAAACGACTTTCGGACCATAGCAGAAGTAAAGGGTAGTATCAAAAATAACAAAGGATAACCGTTGGCCCGAGAGACCATATTCTGAATCCAAACAACAACATAATAATAAAAAACAAAGAACTCATTGTGTAAAAGAATTCGACCAAACTCACCTCCAGGACCAAGACAAATTCATTCTACAAGAAAAATCCATTGACAATAGCACAGACAAGTTCGAAAGGCCAACGTTCAATTACAACCACGCCTAAAACCAGAGTTTTCCATAAGCGCCGAAAGGAGACCACACACTTTGACAGAAACCCTCGCAGAGTTTCCATGGTAGACTAGAACCCATACGATGACTGGGAAGCATAAACAATTTGTGTAAAAGACCAAACGGGAGGACAAAACCCGATGCTGGGTACCACTAGGTTGGTATTTACAAGCCCATTAAATGTTTCCAAACTCCAATAAAAATATCTGATATTCATATCTACAAACAATCGCCAAACAACAAACCAAATTCATCAACATCATAAATCCCGGACAGGTGGATAACTAAGGCTACGTGAAAGTGTGGGTTGCATCACATCAACACACATGAGAGAAGTGGTGGTATATAAAGGCATCGTTGCTTGGGATCCCAATGGCCACAAGCACCAATTCACCTTGATTCTTTCCACCTAAATAGGCTATATTCCACATGAATACAATAGGTTAATACCATGGGTTCTCATAAACATAGAGCTTGAAAACAACAAATAACTTGGCAGTCAAATTTCCATAAACTACTCTAATATTTCATAATCTCTTAAATATGAGTAGACTTTTTTATTAGTTGGAGATTGGTGAAAACATGTTTTTTTTTTTCCAGTGATATAATGTGTTTTGTTATTAAAATAATGTTAAATTTTATTATCATTATCATAAGATTTTGTTTTCCTCTTGTACGATTTTTTTTTTTCATTTTAGGACAAAGTGAGCATATTTTAATGAAAATATTTATTTAAATTATATTTTAATGAAAATATTTATTTAAAATTATTTTCATTGAAAATATGTATTTGGTAAAGATTGAACGTTCAATTTTTTTAGTCATAATAGTTTTTATATAGTAAAGACATTATTCTATAATATCTTAAATAAGAGTATTCTTTAGTCAAAGAGTGTTTCTTTTGTAATGATATAATGTGTAGTATTATTAATCAATTTAGAATTATCTTAATTTTAAAGTGTCAAGAGAAATAAATTTCGTTTCACTTTTAAAAAATATTTGTGTCTCGGCAAATTTAATCTTTGTGTTTAATAGATCTCTAATTAAAGTCAATCTAAACTAATTTAATTATTAATTATAGTTATATTTATATTTCTAATTATTAATTATAATTTATTAATTATTATATATTATTTATATTTCAATCTGCTCAAAATATTTACATATTTACATTTATAGACATAGCGCCTCTTGAGCAATAAAATAATAACATGATCTATAGTATTACTGTTATTAAAATATTGTTAAACTTTATATCTATTTGGTAAAGACTTGAGGATCATTTTAAATTATTTTAATTGAAGATCATGTTTATTATATAATGAAGGTATTATTTTGACATGATCTATAGTATCACTGTTATTAAAATATTGTTAAACTTCATATCTATTCGGTAAAGACTTGAGGATCATTTCAAATTATTTTAATTGAAGATAGTGTTTATTACATAACGAAGGTATTATTTCATTCTCTCTCAAATAAGAGTATGGGCCTTTTTATTAGTTTGACATTAATCAAAGGGTGTTTCCCGTAGTGCTATTAAAATATTGTTAAACATTATCATCAGTGGTTTTTCTTCATATTAAATGGTACAAATAAAACCTAGGAAAAAGTGCGCCAATTATTTGTTAAAATATTTTCCCCGCATCATAAAATACAAGCGTTATTGTACGGGAAAGGAATGAAGTAATCTCCACTAATAGGGAAATCTCTATCGAAAACGATTGAAGCTTATTTATAGGAATATTGTTCTATATTAATTGTTGTAAATGAAAGTGTCAAAAGTGATGTAATGGAATTGGTAGTGAAATTTTGTAAGGATGGTTTCATATTAATTTTTGTGAATGAAATTGTCAAAAGCGATGTAATGGAGTTGGTAGTGAAATTTTGTAGTGATTCTTCTATATTAATTTTTGTCATTCGTACAATGTTGAGATTCCTACACAATATGGACAATGATAGAAATTTAATGGAGTTGGTAGTGAAATTTTGTAGTGATTCTTCTATATTAATTTTTGTCATTCGTACAATGTTGAGATTCCTACAAAATATGGACAATGATAGAAATAAACAAATAGGATTCGATTTCCTAATGTAGAGATGTTGCATGTTATAAGATTCCATGTCTTAATGTAAAGATTTTGTTGGCAATCTTGCAAAATGAAAATATCAAATAAACAAACAAGTAAGATTCTACGCTGTTGGAAATTAATCCTCTCAGTAGATGTCAATCTATATGGGGATGATTCATAGAACACAAACATCGCTATCGACATTGCTACGAAATGAAAATACCAGAATATTAGAGTTAAATCTAAGAAAATTATTTATTAGCTAATATTTTATATATATATATATATATATATATATATATATATAAAAATATATATAAATATATATTCAATTAAATTGAGTGAAGATAGTATAGGTCATATTATTTTGTTTTTTATTAGTTGATATTTTACATTTTTTTTTTATATCGATTAACAAATTTGATAATTTAAAAATGTAAATTAGGAATCTTTGGGTTTGTCGTGCTAAAATACATAAATGTTTCATGCAAATCACAATGTAACAATATTCCAAGCCATTGTCTTACAAAAGTTGTACTTTTTCCTTTCTCTTTCCATTACTGACATAGCCATCGTTGTAAATAGGCTAATTATGGAAATAAAATGGAGAAGTTGCAACTTCTACAAAATAATAACTTAAAAAACAAATAAGAAATAAAATGCAATAACATGCAATTCCCCAATCTTTTGAATCTTTGGACTTGCCATGTTAAAATATATAACATGTTTCATGCAATTCGCGATGTAAATATATTTCAATCCATTGTCCGACAAAATTTGAAATTATACTTTTTTTATTCTCTTTCCATAACTGGCATAGCCATCACAATAAATAAGTTAGTTATGGAAATAAAATGGAGAAGTTGTAACTTTTACAATATAATAGCTTGAAAAAAAAATAAAAAATAAAAAAGAATAACATGTAATTCCCAAATCGTTTGCCTCTAGTGTCATCGTTGTAATTGCAATATAATAATGATTTTCAACTTTAACAAAATGAGCACATCCTTGTAAATACAATATAATCATGAGCTTCAACCTTAACATAATGAGCACATCTCCAGTTAATTAGAGTGTATCTCATAATAAATTTCTTTACCACCACCTATTAACAATAAAAAATTGTACACTATAAAAGGAAACTAAGGTTGTCTAATAGAAAGTACAAATATAGATTTTCTAGCTGAAAACATTATGGAAAATCCAAAAATTTAACATCTCCTAACGTTATTAAAGAAAAATTTGGAGCATGCAGCAAGAAAGAAGGCTAAAAGCGCAACTACGCAACTTTTTCTTCAAAAGTCACACAGTTGAGGAAAAGTGTGACTCATAAATTTAGGACCACTTCCCACACTTAGGGAGGATTCCCTGACATTGCTAGTCAAGGATAACCGACTTAGAGTTTCCATAAATATATGAAACCCTCAATGGAGTCATATTGTCCTACTCTTGAGTCACTATCATTCTTGAACCAAGAGAGGGAAGATGGGTTCAAAATTTCCTATATAAACAAGCCATGAGAGAACCAAAATATGAGACAATGTTATGCTGGCCAAATTGCTATCAGAGCAAACCAACATTCATTGTTGAAGCCAAAGAAAGGAAGAGAACTAACATGTTGTCCATATTTCTTCTAAGCAATCCATTATCTTAGTGATAGGAGAAGAGTCCACCATTGGAGAGTCTTCATACTTCTTTGAGAGATAGGAGAATCTTGCAAAGAGATTAACGAAAATAACCTCCTTGCTGAGGATTTTTTAGCACCATAGCTCAAATAATTCTCTTCAAGTGTTGAAGGTTCATCTATTGTATTCAATTTCCACTATCAGCAGTCCATAAAGGGAGCTTTCTCCATTATTTTATTGACTTGTTTGCTCCATTGAGCATTGTTTTTGTATTTTAATCTTTGTTTTAGTTTAAGTTTGTATATGCATTGTTTTCACTATTTTCCATGCTTTGTTTATCTAGGTCTATTCAATAACAACACCAACTTTATCTGTGATCTTTTGCAGGGAACAACCAACTGCTAAGGAGATGTCTTTTGGTACACCATTGCCACAAAAACACTACTACAACACCTTTCATGAAATATCATGCAAGAACATTTTTTATTTTTACATGTCCACTTTAAAGATGAGATATTATTCTTTTACTACGCCTTTCTAAAAATAGACATTGAAATTCTTCCTATAATATCAATGCATACCAAAATCCCCATTTCCAAAATATAATAGAAAAATAAGATACAAATTCAAGTAAGAATGAGAATATATATATATACATATGAATGAATTAGAGTAGAAAATAATGATGTCATTCCGAGTGGTACTAATTAGAATGATCATAACTTAGAGCGAATGTGTGAGAATAAATTATTATGATAGAAACATGTGAGGATTCTTAGCTGCACTTTTACCCTGGTTAGAATCATTTCATCCATTAGACCTGAAGATTTTCCTTTTGCTTTGCTAGCCTGCCTTGTGAACATTCCCTTTAATGATTTTTTCTAGTTATGCTATCCATTGATTGACTCCATAGCCCAATGGCTTGAAGACCTAGCTCTATCCATCTATTCTTAGAATTCCACCACCCAACCTTCAATCCAAAAATCAAAATGCCATGAACACTAAGAACTAGCCTAAAATCTAATAAAAACAAAGCTAAATCATAAAGGGAGAGCCCTCTCTGAACTTAGGTTGACTAGAACTTAAGCCTAAAAGATTGGTTTGTGGTTACCTCAGATGATTCCTTCTTTTGATAACTTTTAGGGAAAACTTTTGAGTGATAACAGTACTACCACAAGAAAAAACACAAAAGGCGACAGACATGAAACACGAGGCATGGGAAGCAGGCTTACCCCAAAACAACTTACTTGATGTGATCTGGGATGTCAGAGCTACAAGGTTGATGTGAGGAATGAGCTCTGAAAGATCTAGTTGATGAGTTTTGATAACATCAAGGTTGTTACGTGCCTACCACAAATCTAGAGAAAGCAACACTTGGTGAGAGGTTTCTGAAATGATCCTTGCATGTAACCTCCAACTGCTAAAAAAAGATCCCTGAAACAACGTATGCCTTTACATGCTACCTTGGGAGAAGCATGCCATGCATGAAAGTATGTTTTCTCGGTCCTAGAGGGAACTAGTCAACTTAGCTACACATGCAAGAGGTTGTTCGGCTTCTTAAACGAAATACACATTTTTAGCTGGGAGCTACGCTAACTGCCTAGGAGACTTACATAATTTCTGGGCCAAGTAGTTGTCTGCTACTCATATTTGAGCAAATTCTGGGCTGAGCAGCCCTGCTGGGGAAAATTACGCAAATTTCTTTGTGAGGGTTGACTGGTAGAGTTACGCAATTCTAGAGCGCAGTAGGCTACCATTCAGGATTGCGCAATTTCTGGAGGGAAGGTTGGTTACCCTCCAGAATTGTGCAATTTATTGGGGGAGCTACTCATCCTGTAGATGGACCAAGTCTGAGTGAGCAACCTGTGATGGGAATGCATCGAGCTATGATTGACATGCTGCCTTTGTGCAAGGAAAACATTGAAGCTTGTGAACTTGATGAAGCAAGGAAAGCTGATGTGAAAAGTTGGAAGGGAGGCTCCAAAATGAAGCTAAAGAAAATTTATGGAGGGTTGTTGTAGCTGCTACAACATATCCATTTCTTCAACCACGTAGCTTTCAAAGGATATTCTACGTGTGCAACTATCGAAGAAATAGCCGTGACGTCCTTAATTTTTTATCCTTTCAAACTCTGAACCTTAGCAGAAATTAAATTTGTTAAACTTCGTGATGTATTCAACTAGAAAATCTTAACTTGTACATTCTACTGGATATCTTTTAGCATCTTCTCGATTATGAAAACATGTGTACTATTTTATGGTGTTAACAATTTCCCCCTGATGTATGAGGTTAGAAGAAAACTTATAGCTGAAATACATCATGTTTTCTATAATGACGGAGAATTTGATCAACCTTTAGAGAGAGAGGATAAATTGTTATGGAGATGAGTAGAGAAACCCCATAACTAAGTATAAAGGATAACCTTTCTCTGAAGAAAACCTAAAGGGTAAAAATGTCTATATGAAACGGGCTTGTCCCATGCTCATTATGATGACTAGTGATGCATTATTACAATTGGATAGGGAATGGTCCTGTCTAGTCAACTTTATTGTGGTTAACATGCTGATGGCTGATGATGATAATCACTAACACCCTCAAGGGAACTTCTTGGACAAATAGACTTCATTTGGTTCCCCCATCCATATAAAAGGTGAAGCATTGTTGAATGAGGTGCTCAGGTCTGCATGGGTCTTCCGCTTTGGGTACCTTCCCCATATCATGACGTGATCACTGTTGAATGAGTTACTCAACGATGCATGGGTCTTAGACTAAATGAAAGAACTATAATTGTCATTAAGTATGGTACCACCTTGATATGAAAACTTTTATTGATTTTGAATGTCAATGGGGAAGATGACATCATTGGGCAATAGTGATTGTCATTGTGCCACCCGAGGATATTCCTTCAAAGGTGAAGTACGCAAGGTACTGCCTCTATCCTAGAATGCGAGTGTTGGAGTCGACAGTAAAGAAACGTCAATCGCCTATCATGATGTGTTGGGGAATGAATATAAGAATTAAACAAAATATAATAGTGTGGGTCAGATAAGGCATGATAATGAGAGCTGATGATATGAGTGGATATGGAAAACAAGCCCGAGGTTAGAGCTTTTTTGCAAATGGTGATGGTCAAAACATGTCTCCTAATAGGGATGGCCTTGGAGTTGGTAGGATTTCCAGGGTGGGTGTGAGTATGTTCTGACTGGCATGAAGATAAATGACTGTGGGTGATGTGGGAGCTCTGACCAAGGGTGACTAGAAACTTCCACTCGGTAAAAGACATGAAAAATGTGGGTGGGATACTTTTTCCTAAAAAAAATCTTTGTACACTTTCCAAAAGAATATGAAGGTGATTTGGATGTACAAACATGGAGACGAGTGCCCCATAATAATGGCGACATATATGGAGGTGTGGGATTTTTTTAGGGTGGGGGTTTGCATTGGTTGGTCTTCGTGTTGGGTTGGTGAGATAGATGAAGTGATGCAGATGGGCTATGCAATATGGGTAGATGAAATGGCAAATGTAGGATGTGGTGGTGCATCTGTCTTGATCTTCCGTAAAGTACCAAGGATGGTCTCAGAATGGGGTGTATGGGTGATGTGTGCAACAGAATGAGGTTGATCTTCAAGGCATGTAAGTGGAGTGATTCATGGGCCTGCATAGGTGGTCATGGTTCCTGATAGTGAATAGGGGTCTACAAACATGAAGCGAGCTATGAGTGGTCATGCTCTATTGACCGACGTGGATGTTTATCATATGCAAGGCGAGGTAGTGCTAAACATGGTCAAGATGATGTACCCTATGGTGAATTTTGGAGAAATGATGTTAGGATATGCAAATCTTAAGAGGAAGCTTATCGTGATAAGTGGTGAATGATACCTGCTATGTTATTGTCCTCTCAGGGTGTTGGTTGAAGTGGATTGTTTGTGATTTACCTACAATATACATAATTAATAGCACAAGTGAAAGCATATTTTTAAAACATATACATATTTTTTTATTGATTGAATGATATAAATTAAATAACAAGAGAAGGCTTACCTAAAATGCATTTTTGAGCATGCGATGGGTCCAAAAAGTGAGTTTTAGCAATTACTGGAATAGAGAGTTCTATGATGGGGATGGTGTGGTAATTATCTTTGTGTCTCTCTTGATTGGAGAGATGGATGTGTGGAATTTGGACCACTAAGCAGAAGATGCCATTAAACTTACTCAATTCGTGACATTCATTCACCAAATGGTTGTGTTTATCACATAGGGTACATGTCAGGGTGATATTTTTGTCCAGGTAGGTTTAGATCATTTTTTTCCTAATCTAGATTGATCATGGTGGGGGGCGATGAAATGATGGGGGGCTTGCTATACTGCTGTCGGTTGTTTCTCCTCAAACACACATAATACTTCCAAGGGTTTGTCCTCCCCTAGTGGGGAGATGGGTTCTGTGGAATTGGTATCAGAGTCTAATAAATAAGAGTTTTCGACCATGAATCAATGTATGAAACTCAATTATTTTTAGAACCTGGGAAGGTGGGTGCACCTTCATCTATGATGGTTTCCTATACCAATACTGCATGTATGGTGCCTGCACCTACGTCTTCTTCTTCGATAAATCTAAGAGACTGGATGGTATTGGTCAAATCATTGCAATCTGGGGCATTAGCTCACTAAATGCTTTGGGTCATCACATAGAGAACATGGTAGTGCAACAAAGGGGATTGATTGTTAATCTTTCCCCCGTGTGCTATTGGTGGGTGTTTGAGAGGCATCAGATCATGAAGTTGGTTCCTCTTGAATATAGAATATTTTTTTTCATCCATCGTCAACTTGGGGTTTGAATAGTGCTAATGGTTCATTAATACTGGCTTGAACGAGTGCACTTAACATCTCTCGATATCAAGGGATCTTAGGAAAATGATGACAAAAGTGCCCATATTTTTCACACATAATGCATCCATGATTGGTGCGCAATTTTTTATTATGCAATGGCATAACTTTTTCTCCTTTTGATGGAGTTGACGTTACCAGTATTTTTGAAGCATGAATAAGGGATTTGAACATGTCTAACTCAAGGCATATGTTAGTATGGTGCCCAATTTCTTCACATAACACATAGGGTTGCAGAGCCCTGGAGGAGTTTGAGGTTTCCCCTCTTTTACCTTTTTGTTTGGTCTTCTTGCTGGCCTTGACTAGTGTTAATGTAAGAGATATTCGAGTTCGGGTGGCTTCCTGAGGTGGAGGTATAGGGAGACTAACTATCAGGGTATTTCCTAGATTGGTTCATATGGTCATTAGGACCAAATAACATACTAGTATCACGAGAGCCGTACTTGTCAATGTGAGTGTTGCCATGACTTGGTGTGAGACAAAGCTAGGTGGAGGGCAGAAAAAGGGTGTCTACATGATGGTGTGAGGTAGGAACATAGAATCAAGAATTACGAATTGTGTGGTGTTTGGAATTGGTTCCTGAGCTAGGGGGTGTTTGATGAACTCATCATGCACATTGGTGCTCTAGTGGTTGGGGAAATTTCCTCTATCACTAGAGGGTCTCCTAGGAATGTCCCTAGGAGTGTTGATAGCTCAAACTAGCCAAGGCTAAGCTTAGTGTAAGTAGTGATCAATTCATGAGAATATGAGACTAAGGGTAACACACCATCATGTGTGGGTAATGCCATCTTCACATAATATGTGAGTTGATCTATTGTAGTGATATTTCCGTCATGGGGGAACATCATTATCAATAGTAAAAAATGGCTAATTAGTCACTAAAAAAAGATGAAAATTTGCATATAAATGACCATTTTTCAATTGGTGACAAATAGTAGCTAAGTTACAGTATCTTGGAACACGACCAAATTTTAGTTGTTTTTAGATTAGTCATTAATTGTTTCTCTCAATTTTATCATCTAGTAGTACATTTAGTCATAAATTTGGTCATTAATTTAGTCATTGATTTAGTCATCAATGTCCACAATTAATGACCAAGTATACAACATAATATATTACTATATGATCACCCAAGAAAACCAATTAATGACGAAAGAAATATGACCAAAATGTTTGTTGTGTTATAAGATACTATAAATTAGCTACTAATAGTCATATATATGCAAATTTTAGTCATAGTTTGAAACCAAGAAATGACCAAAGAAAAATGACTAAATTTTGGTCATGTTATAAGATACTGTAAATCAACTACTAATAGTCGCATATATGCAAAATTTAGTCATCATTTGTAATCACAAATTTCTCATTTGCAGTTGTCATTTATCTTTTTTTGTTAGTTTCACATTCATTATATAAGTTACCAATTTAGTAGTTTATATTAATTTCATATAATTTCATTAGCAATCATTATAGACAAATAATTCAGACATGTATTCATTTTGTGTTTATCATTAATTAGTGTAAACAACTAATTTAGTAGTTTTAGATTAATTTTATGTGTTCATTATTAATCAACATAAATTAATTAGTATTATTTTGCGACTAAATTAAAAAATAAATATGTTATAAAATGTGCATGTTCATCTAATATGAAAACACAAAGTTACATATGTTAATTACAATACTAACTAATATCAAGTGCAACTATAAATAATTTCAATCACAAATTATATTATATAAAATGTCAAGTATTACAATATGAGTTTCCAACTTAATATTGGTTGGACTACAATTTACACATGAAATATTGTTTCATCCCTTCAAAACATTATCATTGTGTTGCCAAGGCTTTGCAAGTGAATTCACCAACTTTGAATACTTAATCAACAGTCTCTATGTGTGTTTCTTATGCGGGATATTGGATTTAAGGGTATCACTAGACTGATTCTCTTCTCTCTGTCTTTTTGTATTTGTCACTCCAGTGTTATTATTCTCCTCTTTCTTCAATTCTTGTTTCTTACCATCAATTTTGAGCTCCTCTCCTTGAAACAAAAGAGGATACAATGCAGAGTATAAGACATGAAAGACAATGAATTTTGGAATATAAACTAAAGTAGAATATAAAAATTTTATACAACATATACCTCAACATCAACAATGTCAATGCCATTTTCCCCCATAAAATCAAAAAACTCGAACAAGTTTTCATTAGTTGGTGATAATGGCCACTATGTGGCAAAATGACTTGTATAAACAAAGCAAATAAAATGTCACCATATAAAAGAATACCTTAGTAACTTAGTATTCAGCCTTCAGAGAAAGCTTAGGAACAATCATGCCAACTAGGTTACATGCTAAAAGTATCAAGTTGTGGATAACTTGTGAAAACAAATAATTTGAGGTGTGATGTCTAATCCATGTCATTTTATTTGCAACAACATTTAATTCTCTAACACATGAACTTGGTCAAGTATATAGGTAACATGTGCTCAAATAACAACATTAAAGTAATTTTTTCTAATAGTCATGAATTTTTTGACACAAAGCAGCTAAAAGGATTTCAGTTAATATCGTGTAATATTAATCTCATCTTCAAGCTTTGGATGTTGTTTAAATGGATATTATACCAAGTATTTTTATTTTCATAGTTAAAATACAAAACAAAATCAAATGAAACATTGAAAATTACTAAAAAAAGAAGGTACAACGCAAAGTATAGGAAATTCCAGTGTTTAGACAATCACAAACGTTCCTCTCCTGGTTATCCATACTTATCTCCTAGTGTTATTAAAATAATGTGCCTTTTTAGTGATTTTGAATGTTTCTTGTTCTAAAAATGAAAGAGATACAATGAGGAGTATAAACATGAAATACAATGAACACCGAAATAGAAAATAAAATAGACTCTAAAGGATTTATACAACATACATCTCAACATGAACAAAAGCAATGCCACTTTCCCCCAAAAAGCAAGAAAATCGAACAAGTTGTCTTCAGTTGGGCGATAGTGGCTAGATGACCTATATGGACAAAAAAATTAAAATGTCCCCATAGAAAATAACACCTGAAGAACTCAGTGTTCAACATTAAGAAAAATTGTAAGCACAATCGTGCCAACTAAGTTACATGCTAAAAGGTTACGTTGTAGATAACTTGTAAAACATATAGAAAGAAAAAAAAACATATAATAAATAAAGTATGACAAATGGGTGGAAAATTGCATAATAGTAGAAAAATATCCTATGGTTTTACCCACACATGTCACTAGTAGAAAATGAGGAATTAGTGACTAGGTGACTAAAAACGTTAGCCACAGCAACTTTTCCAAGTGAAATACTACCAAAAATGAGCAATATTAAGTTAACCATCTAGAAATGACTAACATAAATGACTAATATAATTTCAGCCTAAAATATACCACTAACTAATAAGTAATACAACTAAAAATGACTAATGTGAATGACTAATTTAAACTAAACTATGACTAGCTTCTAATAGGGTATTTTTGAGCTCTAAGCGAAGTTCCCCAAAAGTAATGGGATACCTACAACTACTTGATTTGAGGATATTTTCCACCTCTTTTAAAGTTAGTAGATATTCCCCTTATGTGTAAACCTCATCTCCCCTTACTCTCCTTATATGAACATACTTTCATATATAAAAGATGTATTTTATAATTTTGATTAACGTCCTCATACCAAAATGATAATTTTTATTAATCCCCTTATATGATAATTTTTATTAATTCCCTTATGCGAAAATGATCATTCTCTAAGCTTTAAAAATCATTATATATAACTCTATGCCAAGTTACCTCCATTTGGTGAAATAAAAAGAAAATTTAACCTCAATATTGGCAAGATGCTCAAATTAGAAAAAAAAATAAAAATTAATCTCAATAGTGGTAAAGTAAGCTACCATAACAATCGAAATTTTGGATTACTCTAAAATCTAAAATTGACATATTAAATTTTAATTTCCCACTACTGCTACACTTGTTCGTTCGTAGGTTCTCTTAATTTCCTTCTATGGATACTCTTCTTCCTTCGCGGGTTCTCTTAATTTCCTACTACCTCTATGCTTCTTCTTTCTCGTGTTTAGAGAGAGCTCTTTATCTATTCATTAGATTTCACTGCACAATTTAGGAGGAAGATATGGATTTTGGAGTAGGCCTCTGGACTAGGTTGTAGAACCCATTATTCATGATGGACAAGTGACCGGAACCTTATGAGTGAAAGGAAGGTGAGAAGGGTAGTGGGAAGTCTTATGAATTTGAAATAAAATGGGAGGAGGGGATTCCAAAGTAGAGTGGATTTTTCAGAATAGATTAGATTGATGTAATGAATTTAGACATCCTTCTGAGCAAGGTATGGATGAAATCGGAAGTCTGAAAGCTAAAGTAGTGAGAAATTGACCCAAAAAAACTAGATATCATGCAGGTCACATTTGGGACAATTTACAAAGGAGTTTATGATGGAAAGGGTGTTGTAGGTATGCTTATTTCCTTTTTCTTCTATGCCATAGCTCATTTTTTTTATCAAAAATTTTTTGTTCGAAGTTAAATTTGAATCCAGTTAATTCATATAAGTGTATTTTTTTTGTCTAATGATAATATAAGAGATTGTGCAAACTTCAATGTCTTTCAAAAGGAGGTTTTGCCTATCATAGAAGGGTTTCAAATATTATGTCCATATGAAAAACAACCACATTCAGGTATTTTAAAAATAAGGGTAGTTTTTGTAGAACCTTTCAGTACCAAATCTTGTTTTCTTAGCCGTAGAAATACCTTTCCTTTATACTTTTCTATTTCCTATAACAATACCTTTTTTTGGTCTCTCTAATTATGGTTTATACTGCAACAATCCTCCCAGACAGAATGAAAAATATGATGGTCAAGTTTCTTACCTAAAGTGGTCAAGGATTTATAACTAATGTAATGGAGATTCATCGAAGTGGCATGATAATATTGGAATCTTAATCATGTTCTTTGAATAGGGATTACAACTTCCCCATTAGGTTACAATCATGTGGGATTATTCATGCATCCAACAATTTATGTAATTCAGTTTTTACAATGTCGTAAGTGTTGGATTTATCTTTCTTTGTGGCTTCTTGATGCGCATGGCTCCATCTTTTATATAAATGTGATGTTGGAAGATGTATTAATGTATACCTTTCATATATGAATAGTTTCAAGAAAAGGCTACAAATATTTTCCTGCAGAATTTCGAGCCCTATATGTTCCCGGGCAGCAATGAAATTATTGTTGATTTTCAAAGTCTTCTTCGGCGCGACTTCAATCATCTTATTAGAAGACAAAATTTCCCATATGCTATATAACCTCTGCAATGTAAGTTCCTCAATCAATGAGCCTTTAATTTCCAAATCTTAAGAGATTTTTGTTGTCCCCAAAGAGAAAAGGTCTATCATAAAAATTCTGCATAAAATTTGAAAGCATAGTTTCTTTTTGTAACGTACCTCCTTAGCCTACCTTGGAAATTAGCTACTAGGCTCCCATTCTGGTGATTTTTTTTCTTTATTTATCGTTAATATTCAACCCTTTCTAAGGTTATATTTACTCCATCATTATATCATCATTATTATTTATATAACAGAATCCATAGTCTGTATTAATTTGACTACAGAGTGATTCTTGATGTGGACTTTTAGGTATATCTATCAAGCTTATATGTTAGATCAATATTAAGCTTATTTTACTAGTTCTAGGAAGGACTAACCATAGCATGCAACCCATAATAATTCCTTAATTAATCCACCCAACATTAATGGGAATTAACTTAACTCTATTGTAGCCATCTCCCTTTCATCATGCATAACTAACTAGTTTAGCAAAATTAGATACAAGTCTTAGGACATGCATGGTATGGATAACCTATTCCTTTGACCATACACTTATAATATTACAAATTTCTTCCAGTATAAACATCTAGCGAGTTATGACCAAACACTAGAGATATGATATCATTATAGGCATACTAGATACCTTTGTCAACTTGATGATATTCAAGTTAATTCATTGGATATCTACATTCAAGTTAGATTCACTAGATATCTTATAGACCCATATATGTCTATTTCATAATAAAAATTAATAAAATTAGTTCCTTTATACTCACATGCCATATGTAAGATGTGGTTGTAACACAATATCAGTGATATAGTATTGTATTGATGCATATTTTCATCTTAATGATACCTTTTACTTAATGTTCTAAAGAAGACTATTAGCCCATAGATTTTTGAAGTTTAATAATCATCAGATCAATAATTCATCTAGTGTGATTTACTATTGCCCATTTTATGCCTCAACATCCTGTTGGCCATGCATAATTTAGTGTAGGTATAATCTCATTTCCCCTTCGTGAGTTATACATGAAAGTTTTACTACTTTCAATCCTACATCCTTTTAGTCGCAGGTACTTATGATCTAAGGGTACTTACATTTAACACCTCCTCTTTACCATTAAATTGTTCTTAACAAATTTTAGGAATGTCTGCATGGTTTATGTGACATTTATTATGTTGTCTTATTCAACCCAGATACATTATCAATGCAATCTAACAATAGAACCTCCCATAATTGCTTGGTAAAAAATATGCATTTCAATTCATATGATATCAGTCTCTACCATTTACTTGATCCATCGGTTCATAACATACAATTTGTTCTTTTTATTAATTACTATGGTTTTTATATTGTTGAACTCAAGGGTACTTATAGGTCCCACTATGCATATCCAGTGAAAGATGCATATGTCATGGTATGTAATAACATGTAAAAGCTAGGTTCCCCTTAATCACACTTTCTTCCAACCTAAGAACAAATCACATTCCAAATACATTGTATATAGTTGCATTAATCAAAGGATTAAATTGAAATACAATTTGTACACTTACATAGCCTTATACTATAGCATGTTCTCACAATCTAACACTATTTCGTGGAAACCTTTAGCATGGTATAATACTTAGGTTGGAACCTTCTTATTTAACCTGCAACATCTCATGAGGTATATAATTTACCTTTGGATTTTTACTTATGAACCAGTTACCTTACTAAGGTTTAACATTTGCTTCTTTATATACTCATCCACTCAAGTATTAGGTGAGATTTTTATTTAGCCATGTTCTTTGATAGTAATTATACCATTTATAATTTGTTTTTATAACATGATGACCATATTTTAATCTTTGAACGGAATCAGTTACCACATATTCTCTAATAAGCATGGTAAATTTCCTTTCTGGTTTTATCATAGTCTAGTTTTATAAGAATTTTGATTCTTTCACTCATGAAGGCATCATATGTAAGTGTGCCACTCAAGTAATCATATCTTCCTCCTATATGCATTACTTGTTATCGATTTTTTAATCTCATGACCATGCTTTCCCATGGTTATCTATTATTTATCTACCCTGCTCTATATATTTGTAAGCATATTTCTTCTTTCGAAGGCTTAATTTCTGACAACTTATAATGATTTAAGTTCCTCATATAGGAGGAAACAAAATAAGGCAACGCATAGTAACTCTCCACTTAGCATTGCTTCATGCAAAATATCATATCATCAATTCATCATGACATATGTATATATTTAGCCATACTTAAACAAAATTTAACATCATCTGTTTTTAATCCACTTATTCATTATGGCGCATAGTTTGAAATAACAACCTAGTTATAATATTTTCCACATGATAGTATGGATTAATATTCTTCAGTTTCCTTATCTAGCTCAAATCTTAAAAATAATCATAAGTTCCTCATCCATACTTTTCATTTTTATCATTGGAACATAATAGTCCATGTATATATGCTAAAAATATAACCTTAAATATAGTTCCAGCCACTCAAATCCCATACATGGCTGAAAAAGTCAAATCTCTATATGCTATGCATATTAGTAAGCATCACTAATAAAAACTTAATTTATTGTTGACAACCTATAAAATTTTAAAGTCCTCATTTATGATGAATCTTCATAAAAACGCTTATTAGCATGTTAACACTCATACCATTACTACTACCACATGGTAGTACAACACCCAATTCATGGAGTACAATTCTATGAAGTTTATTACAACAATTCCTAATTTGTATGCAATGTAAGAGAACTATTCATCATAACAATCACATCAAGTTTAACATCATTATTTTATTGTTGGCTATGTGGGGCTTGACCCAGGTTCAACAGTGAGTTTAGCCAAGCAAATCTCAGTACTATTGGCCCTTTCAGCAATAGTTTGGGGAGCGCAGACTGAGGTCTCACCCGAAGTAGTATGGGCGGGTGTGAGAACCAGGTTTCCGCGCCCTAGGGATGTCTTGATGAGGGTTCTGAAAGTTCACGATCCTAATCCACTTGCTGTGTTGCTCCGCGCAGCTTCCTATTCTTCGCAACCCGTGCGGCCTTTGTGAATATCATGTTATTCCGATCCAATCCTTACTACGCTATTATATTATTGCTTAGTTTCTACGGGCCCAATATTCTTATTACTTTGTTCAACTTTCAGATTAGTGTGCGTACTTAAAAGCAATATAAGTGCATAAAGATAACTAGAACATGGAAATACAGACCTACAAAAATATGCAGAATATTTTGAATCAATCTTATCTTTATTAATATTCAAGTTCAGTTACAGACTTGACTTCAACCTGCACACTCAGCTATAGGGGTCCGTGCACTCAGCTATGCACTCTACTAGGCCTCTGTGCACTCAGTTGCAGAGCCTCTACCTACCACTATGACCCAATACACTTCAGATTCACTTCTATCTTCTAACCATGCCTTCACATCTATCTGCTCCTTGTCAAAACTAAGAGTAACTTTACACTTGGAGCTTCGCTCTATTTATACAATCCCATGGTCTGCGAACCATCGGTAGGTCGACACACTTTACGTTATATTACATTATCTTAGGGTGGAGAACCCTAGACTCTTGTGCTCCGCACCCACATTTTGCGGGGTCTTTACATTACACTTGACCAAAATTCAGGCTTCAAGCCCCAAAAACATGTTATGTGCAGATCCGCTACCCAACAGGCCCCCAACACAATCATCGTGACTCATCCCAAGTCACTCCGCTAGTGCGGTGATCTTTGCGCAAAGTCCATCTAACTGTTCTTGTGTTGCATGAAGATCCATAGCACACTGCTCGCTCGATTGAATGCTCATTGTCAGGGTAAAATCCCTATCTCAATTCATGGATCACTTTCATTTATGTGAGTTCTCCTTCAATGTCGGCCGTGATGAGGAACGCCTCATCAATTCAAGGCTAGATGTGTGCTTTCAGTACCACCTCCTTTTGGCACACTACATCTACTTACTCCTTCAATGCATTTTCCCTTTGTAGCCCCGTGAGCCACTGAGTTAGGACTAATGTCTGCGTCGTCCTATGCACACTATCATATTGGATTTGAAGCTCCCACGCCTATGTTTCCAACCGCTGCATGGTGGGATCCTCTTGTAAGGTTGTGAGGACCCCGAAGAATTCTTCCAAAAAAGTTGTATAGCTATGCACTGCCTGTTCAATTTCTCCTAGCCTTTTCGGATGTCGTTGTCGCGTTGTTCTCAAACGTTTGGGGGCATGGAGGGTTGCGCCTTTAATTGTAGTGCAACAATTTGTAGGTTGAGGTCTAGCTAGATCCTCATCGCTTCCTCCTTTGCCACGTGGAATCCACTGGCCAATTTGTGGATCCACATTCCTATTGGTATATCTGTTGCAATTTCCAGTTTTGGGACACAGCGACATGCTTCTTCTATGATCTGCGCCAACTGTTGGTTATGTGCCACCACTTCATCGTGTTGTATGATAAGTTATTTGATGTTGATTCGTTGTTCACTTAGCATTTTCGCTGTGCATCCCTCCATAGAGCGGAGTTTTGCTGTTGCTCCGTCCTGTAGCTGGTATAAAATATCCCGCTGAAGCGCAACCAAGTTTAGGTCGAGTCCCTTGATCCTTTCTACCGTGGCTCTATCCTCCATGTTGTCTTCTATCAGTGCTCCTTCCAACAGCGTGACGATGTTAGTCATTTTGGCCTGCAATAGCTACTCTGTTGCCGATGCTCCCGCGGCACCGTAGGTGACTAACAACCCCTCTTGTGGGGGCTGCACCTGAAGCCCCTAGAGTTGTGTCCTGAGGGCCCCCAACACATTCTGTTGTTCTGTCATTGCTTCTTAGAGCACTTCCCTATTGACCTCGTGAACTGTGTCACCAATGTCGTATAGATCACCCTCTGTCAGTGTAATAGGCTCCCCATCTAGTTTGGATGCCTTGGTCTTCTTCCACGACCCTATTCATTTCATATCGTGCGACAGTTTCAGTTGTGTTGATGTCATGCTCAGGTCTGCGCCTTCCGCCATCTTGTCTGTCCCCTGTCCTATGGTCAGATCTGGCCTCTTCCCTCCTGCATCATGGTTGCCCCAGTTTTCGGTGTTGTTGCGTCTTTTTCCATGGCCTTGGTCTGCTCCACAGTGGCCTTCGCTGCCTCATCAGAAACCCTTATCTCCTCAGCAAATTGCTCATTTTGTTTCTATTGTGCTAACAGCTTGGCGGCATCCTTTTGTCTTTGTATTGCTGGCTCATCGTGCACTGCCAGATATGCGGCGCGCCACTTGGGTTTCCATGAGTCGAGCACCGTGAACACAATGTCATCAATCATGATGAAGGGGAGTTTGGTCCATTTCTGCTCTGATTCTTCTGTGCCCTGATATACACATTGTGAATATCTCTCTTAAAGTTTGTAAAGCTCTGCAGACTGACGTATACCATGAGTGATATAGTCGTTTGTTGATCCCCATCTGTATGCTTACCTCCATAAGTATCCAAAAGTTCTTAATCTCATGGATCTGTGTAGCATCCCTTGTTTCCCATAGCGACACATATTTTGCTGCCTCTGGTAAGTCCTGATCAAGAGGAGGAAATTGACTCTCCTCCAACAATTCCCCTGCAACCAACAAGATGGATAAGAGCAACCACATGTAGTGGAAGGTCTTACCTTGCTCCTGGGCCTCCTTGCAGTTAGTCAGGATCTCCACATAGAGGAACTGTGCTCAGTTGAATTGTTCCCCTTCAACACAATTCTCGGCTAGCGCGACGACCATTGTTGGTACCTCGTTGCCGCGACATTTTTTCATTACTTTTCTTGCCAGCAGCTGGGTGGCTATGCGCACCCCTTTGTCTTGAATGCTAGTAATGACATAACCCCTTTGCTTCTTCTCCAAATTGTGTTTCTTCTTCATGGCCTTTGCGAGCACCGAGTCTCAACTTTTGTTAGCTATTTCCATGGGGTCCCTTCCCATACATGGAAGCCCGCGAAATCCTATGAATAAGCTCCACCATTATGGGAATCAGCTCCTCTAGCCACAAGTACCCGTCATGCACTAAGCAAAGCATTTGCCTAATGATGGATATTGTGATTGGAGCCTGGTGGAAGTGTGGAATCCATAGTAGGTGGAGTAGCCTGACCTCCTCCACCCTGCACAACCATTTCCGTGGCTATAGCACTATAACTGACCCCTCCTTTCTTTGTTTCATAATTTCGCTAGTCTCTAAATGTGGGAATTTTTCACTGTCCGTGAGGTCCCAATATTCAAATTTCATTGTGGGCACGCGGCTCATGAGTAAACCCTCAAACAGAATTCCATTTGGGAAGAGTGAGGTTTCGTGTGCTCTTAACAATATCCACGTCCTTGGGTACTTTTTCTTTCCCTTTCCTTGGGGGGACATATTTGGGAAGTTTTGTTGCAGTGCGCACTGGTTGAATGTCTTCCTCCATTTTTTCATATTGTTCAATATCTTCTATGAAGGCCTAAAGATCCTACTCCTCATCATCTGTCTCAATATTAACCATCTTGCCCTTGTCTTCCAAAGACAGTTTACCAAACTGCAGATTTCGCAGAGACATACAGACCAGTCCTGCTGCATGTGGATCCTTTTTGGGCCTCGACATCCAGGGAAATTTAGGGATTTATGGTGCAACCCCCACCGGCGGCGTAGAGCTCTATGTGGTTCCCTTGGTTGTTGACATCATTGTGATTAGGAAATCCTTTGTCTCCTTTGGCAATGTCTCAAACACTGAACTTGCTCTCACAGCCTCCAAATTCAGCAGGTCCATACCCTATTGGTAGCACAAAACTGAATTCTCAAAATGCCAAGGGTTGTTCGGTGGAGAGCCACTTGTGATTTATAGGCCTTCTTGAATTCAAATTTTACTGTTCCCCCTTTATTCGGCTCGTTAATGTGAGATTGGCAGCAGTTAGCCCCAACCCTAGTTCTGACTTCATGCCTTAGTTCCCTGTTGTCCGCTCCTTCCTGCCTTAAATTATACATCTTGTCATGAATAGTGACTCCAATGGTCACTTCCCAACCTACCAATGTGGCAGTGCAACCCCCTATGCATGGATGAGGCCAGTGTGTCATACTAATGTTGTGCGCAATCTCCTTGTCATGCAGCGCCCATACAGAGTCTTTTATAGTCATGCGCTCTCTTTCAACTACTTGGAGTGCTGAGACTGTGTTTCCTATGGATAGTCAGGTGGTTGCAACACTGGTGCGAGGCTTCAAATCACCTTCCAACCTAGTCTACGGGCCCTCCTTAGTTACCCTCTTGCCAGTCAGTGCCTCGGGTTCTTCCTTATGCGGTGCATTCCCCTGGTTACTTTGTCTGATAAGGTGTGGTCACAGCCATGGCAGTAGATCCAGACATTCTTGGTAACAATATTCTAATGCGGTGGTATGGTTACCCATATCTTATCATGTCCTTATATCAATGCGACATGCTTGCATGATTTCGGTTTCCATTTTTTTTATTTCCGCGTCCATTAAAATATTTTCATCCTTGCCGAATGGCTTCTTGAATCAACATATGTTCTTCCTTCTGTGTTGTCCCAATTATGGGAGTTATGGTGTGAGGATTTTTTTCCAAAACTATGGCCCTGACTCTACTCGTCATCTTCGAAATCATTTCCTCGCTCAAGTTGTTGTGCATGGCCCTATAGGCGCATCAGACGACTGGTACATGCATGTCCCAATAAATCTGTCCCTCCTGGTAAACCCTATTCAGGATTTTTCAAACCTTCTGGAATGCTTCTATGTGGAACCTTTGTGGCGCATGTCACATTTCCTGTTGTTGTGTCTGGCTCCAATTTTCGATCGTTAGTCTGGGGTTTTCTTGCACAGCACTCGTCCGCACCCATTGACATAGGTGGGGGAGCAAGCTGCTTCTTCCTGGCTACCTAACTCTCATTTGCCGCTCAGGGATTCCAAACTGTAAGCACATCTGCCTCCTACATTCGTGTCAGTTTACAATGGTCTCCTAATGTGTACTCCACCATCGTGCGGGGGTTTTTTGCAACGCCCATTCCAGCACACTGTACCGCTGCTGTTCCAGTATTGCACTTTCAAATTTTTCTAGGAATTCATCCACTGTTGTTACTCCATCCTATGTTTGCAATTCGCTCACCTTTGTCGTCACATAACATAGTGATCTAATCATCATGTTGCAATTCAGTGTTGTCACTTCGTTCAACTGGTTTTGCCAGCGTTCTACTTCTTCATCTAAATCCAAAGTATAGGATTTGTCACGCTCCGACGAGATTCTCCCATCTGTATTTGGGTTCACCTGATCATGGTCTCACGCCGTTATCTGGTAAATACAATCCAGCTCATCATCGCGCACTGGTTCATTCTAGCGCCCTCCTTCGGCTGGGTCTAGCGAGACTACTATGCGTAGGGACTTTTTTTTCAAATATCATCTTCCGCTTCTTCAGGTTGATGAATCCATTCATATCAGCGGCCCAGTCTATTCCTAGCAATGCGGGATAAGGATTGTTGTCATCGACCTATTACTTCAAATTACGTCTATGTGATCGCACCTTCGATATCAACTATTACCCCTTGCAACCTCCCCATGGCCAAAATATTTTGTTGGTTCACCATTTGTAATGTAATAGGGGACCACTGTAATGTGGGCCTACCCATACATTCCCATGTTTGCTTCTATGACACATTCACATCCGAACCCAGGCCTAGGATTACGTGATCCATTTCATATTCACCAATCTTCGTTGTCAATCTCATTTCCCTCCTAGTGCACAATGCATGCTTTCCTAGTTTTTGAACTACATGTGGTTCTCCTGACATTGCAGACTTGGTGATCAACTCCTGTAGTCCCTTAACTGCCCTATTGTCACGCAGCAGTTTCATGCATGTCTCTGAAAAGGTAGTAAGCATAGAAGGATCCATCCTTGGCTCTGGTTGATCCTTACTACCTAAAGTAGAGGCCTCTACAAAGCTCTTCTTCGCTTCCATGAACGTCTCCTTTGCGGGTTCAAGGTCAAACTTAGGTTCCTTTATAGGAGCCTTGCAAACCCATGTATCTTCCTTGGGTTTCTTCCCCTTATTTTCCCCTGTGGTCGCACCACTTCTGAGCATCATGTTCACATTTGGGTCTTCTTCACGCAGTTCAGAGCTCATCGTTTGGATATTCTGAGATAGAGGAGGCTGGATTACCTCTTTCTCGTGCATCTGTTTGATCAACATAGGACAATCTATCATTTCATGATCAAACGGAGCACAGTATGAATAGGACATTCTCGTAGGGATGGTACCATCATGGGCATAATGCCCTGGTCCCCCATAATTGTAGCAAATTAACTGTCTGCGACCCCTTCCTGGTCCCATTCGTCATTTTCCTTGACCTCGCCTCTGAAATCTTGGGCGCGCCATCCTTGCCGCTGGCACGAGGGCTCGCATTTATGTCTGCCTCCGATATGCTGGGGTCTGATCCATCATTAACTCGTAACTATGACATGTGCACTTGTCGTGGCCTACCGACCGACAGAAATTACAAAACAACTGTTGGGGAGTTTGCGTATACTTTTGCAACAAATTACAATGATATGTAATGTGCTTTCCTCCTATCTAATAGATTGTGCACCATAACGTGGGTGTCACACTTGGCCCTGCCTGTGCCTCTGGTCTCAATGGCATTGGCCCCCTCCTGCCAAGTAGTTCACGGATACTAGACAGTGGTCCTTGTCATGGCCCTGGCCTTTGCATTTTATGCACCACATTTCCTCGCATGCCTCTGGCCGTAGTACCTTATCCTACTTCAAGCTCTGCATTTCGAGGAAGATATTTTTTAGTTGCACGTGGATTTTTTGAATTCCCAGCCTCGGATCTTGTACCAGTGTTTCATGTAACCTCGTTGCCATTTCCAACGCTTCAGCCTGGGTAGAAAGTTTCTGTTGTGATAGAGCCATATGCAGGTGCGGTGTTAGAGATGCTACAAACCATGCACGATGTTGTGCATCTACGAGCATCATATTAGCCTCACGGATTGTACTCTTTAGTTTTCGATCTAGATCCCAGGGGGTCTTTCCTGGAAGCATCGCGATCTCTTTAAACTCAATGATTGACTGTATCTCTGATTTTGGGCAGCTAAATTCTCTGTTCAACACATTTTGGATCTTTGGTATTGCTGCAATTGGGTGGCCATTAGAGTGCTTGATATACCATGTCAATGCGCAATCCTGCAGCAAGCTTACCAATGTAGCCTTCCTAATGTTGTTGTCTGTGACCTCTTGCGCTTCCCACATTGCTCTTACCACGAACCAGAACTGGTTCGGATCCTCATTCCCTACTCCTCTGAATACGGGTAGCTTGAACGCGCTCACCATACTGAACTGCGGGGTTGGTGGAGGTGGAGTGGGTGGAGGTGGATGTGAAGGAGGTGAAGCGGGTGGTAGTGTGGGCGGAGGTGGTAGCTATGGAATGCGTCGTCTTATCAAATTAACTGCACTTCTCGGAGAGTCCCAAGCGAGCTCTTCCTCGCTCTCTTACGAAGGTGAAATTAAGGGACTGTTTCCTAATTCCTTGCTACCTTTGTAGATCTTTCCACTCCACGTCGTTCAAAACATTAATGTATTCGCATAACCTGATTTTCACGTAATAGCATCTTAATCTAGGTATTAAGGGTTTTAATGTACTTACTTCATGGTCCTTGGAGAAAACGTTGTTCTGCTTCACTATAGCTCACGATTGTGTCTACCACAAACTCAGTGATAAATCCCCATATTATCCGGTTGAGCTAATGGTCCACAGCTCGCGTGATCTTAGCATTGATGCCTCTAGTCTATGCACTAATTTTGGAGTCCACACTATCAGTTGGTTGAGATTGCACCTTCCTTGGTTGTTGGCTAACCTCGCAATCCACTCACACAGTTCAAAAGGAAAGGATGTGAAGAAGATTTCATGGATTTCTATATACACATAGCAATTCAACCACCTTTTCTCGGATACCTGTAGAGTTCTATTTTTCAGTGTTGCAAACTTGTGAATGTTCTTGTCCAACCACTCTTCAATTTACTTCTTTGTTTGGTTCCAGTGGCGCGACATCAGACATCCCTTAGTTAGATCACGGTCATGGCAACGAAACCATTTGTTGGCTATGTGGGGCCTGACCCAGGTTCAACAGTGAGTTGAGCCAGGCAAATACTGGTACTACTGGCCCTTTCGGCAATAGTCCGCAGAGCACGGAGTGAGGTCTCACGAGAAAAAGTATGGGAGGGTGCAGGAACCAGGTTTCCGCACCCTAGGGATGTCTTGATGAGGGTTTTAAAAGTTTGAGATCCTAATCCACGCGTTGTGCTACTCCGCACAGCTTCCTATTCATCGCAACACATGCACCCCTTGTGAATACCATGTTCTTTTGATTTGATCCTTACTGTGCTATTATATTATTGCTTAGTTTATGCGGGCCCACTATTCTTATTACTTTGTTGAACTTTCAGATTAGCGTGCGTACTTAAAAGAAATATAAGTGCATAAAGATAACTAGAACATGGAAATACAGATCTACAAAAAGATGCACAATATTCTAAATCAATCTTATCTTTATTAATACTCAAGTTTAGTTACAGCCTTGACTCCATCCTACCCACTTAGCTGCAGGGGTCGGCACACTTAGTTGCGGACTCTACTAGGCCTCTGCACACTCAGCTGCAGAGCCTCTACCTACCATTACGACCCAATACACTTCAGATTCACTTTTATCTTCTAACCATGCCTTCACATATATTTGCTCCTTGTCAAAACTAAGGCTGACTTTACACTTAGAGCCCCGCTCTATTTATACAATCCCATGATCCACGGACCATGGGTAGGCTGACACACTTTACATTAAATTACATTATCTTAGGGCAGACAACCGTAGACTCTTGCGCTCTGCGCCGACATTTTGCGGGGCCTTTACATTACACGACCAGAATTCGGGTTTCAAGCCCCAAAAACATGTTATGGGGGGATTCGTTGCCCAAAAGTTATACCAGGTTCTTCTACTCAATTCAATCAATATGTAATTAAATAAAGGCACCTAAATGGTACATGTCTCCAGGTTCAGAGTATAAAGGAAAACAACATAATTTAAACCAATTTTAGTATTCCCATGTGTGTATTACTCTTTACCTTACTCTGCTCCTAGCTCTTGACACTCTATGTGAGGCTGGGTGTTGATGCAAACCCTTGCTCCACACCAAGCCCCAAAGAGCGGCCAAGATTTATGGGTATTCTATTTACTAAATTTCTTTCTCGAACAGGTTCAAAGCTTCAAATCTGCGATCAATACTGTAGCCTCTCATGCCTTATGATGAGATAGTGGATTCAAAATTTAAAATCTTGTCTAATTGCTCAGATCTAGGAGCTACACCTTCGTCTTCCTCATCTTTTTGTGTGGTTGTGGTCAGTTCCTCCTGACATAGGATGACCGTTTGATAGGGCGCAAGTGGGCTAAGCCTAGAAATAAAAGAAGCAGAGGCACAATATTTTGCCAAGTATGTGTTTAGATGAAACATTTGTACTTTGAGATTAAGCCGATGTTAATACTTTTGTGTTCCCAATCCATGAGTTGTCATTCAATGTTGAAATGGAAGCATTTATGTTCTTCTTATTTGTGTTTCATCTTATTTAAGTTACACGAAACCACTTTTATAAGTTGTGTTTCATCTTATTTAACTTACCCATTGAAGACACATCACTTAATACACTCTTAAAACAAACACTTTTTGTCCAATAAAGAATTTACACAAAATCACATATAGAGATCTTTAGTTGCGAGAACCTTTTTAAAACAATTGATTGGTTTGACTATCAAGTTCTTATTTATTTATTCAATGTTGCAGTTTCATGGAGGGATTCGTCAAATAAAAGGTGTCTAACAATGTCAAAATATGGATTGGGATGACTAATTCTAGTCAAAATTGGAAATGATAATAAACTACTCCCCTTTTATTCTGAATTTATATTGTTTTGAAATTTCGAATAAAATAAATATAATTATAATTTAATCAGTACATAAGTGAAGTAGTTTAGGAAGACCTTTCATAGCCTCATAACTGTTTTTCATAAAACCCAATGTATTATTAAAGATGCTTGAAAGTAGGAAAATTTCCCTCTCTATAGAATCCCTTTGTTATGAGTTGTGATAAAGTCACTCCGTCAAAGAATGTAGTGTGCATTCACGTTTGTATATGCAGTGCCCAAAAAATTTCTCCTAGTGTGGACAGTTTGCGAACGTCAAATCTGCCACAGCCAATACTTGTAATGTTCAAAATGATTTCAGAATATATTTTTTCTAACATACTATCAACTCGTTTAAACATAACCAAATTGATTGAAGGAAAAAATACTTACCCATGTCGTCTGCAGAGGATAACGAGGTCTATGGAGACCGAAATTGCTCACTTACTTATGATTTGCTTCACCACATTCCTCCTTCTGGTTTCCTTTAAGAAGTAAGTGAGTTTCTAAAGACACACCCCATAGAACATGTGCTCCAGTCCTTCTCTTCTCGAACAAAGCAGATTGAGTTTGTGCTAAAAATTCCAAAATAGTTGAAACGGTCCTCTTTCTCCAACCCCGCTATCACATAAATGGGTAATATACTCCTGACTATATTAATAGTCTCGTAGGAAATATATTGGTATATATATACCTTACCACTAACCATATACATGACTCAACATAGTATATACTACTTAATTCGATTTCAGAATATAAACTGTATTGTTGAATTCCCAAAAGAAAAGTAATGAATTGAACCTTCCATCGATGCCATTAATCGTAATTATGATATGTTCACAAACATTCTTGTCAAAGACATGATCGCCTCCCTCACCCATCCACACATCCTTCCCACCATTTTGATGCGCATGGAACACATTTCCATCAGAGGCCATAGAAGTAATAACGAATTTGAAATTCCTATCAGAAACAGAAATATATGAAGTGACTCAGATTGTCCAATGATCAGTATTTTTCAAATCAACAATTTTTTTTTTTTTTTTTACGAATGTGACAAGGAGCGTTGTATGTCACACCATATGGATTTGTAAAAAATAGCTATGGGTCCTTTATTGCTGGTTGTTTGATCCCACCCAATCAAGCAAGGAATGCAGTGGGAGTAGGTCCTCTTCAATAGGATCGTAATTTGCAAATTATGCATGTAATTTTGAAAAATAGAGAGGAAGCGAGTACCTCCTAAATAATAATAGATTCCCTGATAGTATCGTTGTGATCACAACACAGAGAACAACTTGTATTTTTCCAACTAACTAGACAATTCGTTATCGCATGGATAAGGTTGTGCACCATGGAAATTAGGAATAATTCAATCCAAGTAAAGGTGAGGATGCATCAGACGATAACCATTATCCACTTGTTTCGTTTGTGGCCAACTAGATCTATGATCGATTTCCTCCACATCAATGGTAAAACAACTTGAAAGGAAAGAAACAACCATAACCAACATAATTTTTCTCCACTTTCTAACTTTTTAAGGTTTCATTTCTTTTACCCATCAGTGTACATTCCATTTTATCGAGATTGAGAAAAAATGTCTAACTTGCCAACGCGTGAGGAATGTCACCCCAAGGATAACATCCAACACATCAAAGGAGGAGAAATCATACGATGAATCCCACATCCCCGTACCCTACAATTGATATAATTAAATCAATTTAATTATCCAGATTTTTCTCCAAAAAAATATAAGAACTACCGTCTAGCAACCTGTATGACTTGTTGAGTTTTTTTCACAGGTGTACTGTCTAGCCAATACATCTTGAAATCACATCTTGCGACATGAAAGCCTTTAATCTCGACATTCGGAAGCCTTTATCCTCAACATCCAGATGGACAAAATTCCACTCCATCTGTTGTCATCATGATCAACGATAGTTGGAGAGGAAACCTTTATTATTCTTTGTGTTATTACTGATTTGGAAAAGTTGCACGGTGTTATCTTGGATAATGCTCTAGAAAGAGCACAACATTCAAGGTAGGTCCTGTCACGGTGTAATAAAACAATCTAAATTATGAGGGTTTTTTTACTCTCGAACCTTGGGACTTGGGGTTTTAATGATCACCAAGTTTCTTTCGCTACAATCATCATATGCTTCATCCATCTCTGTCTGGCCTCCTAGATAACCATCCACCAGTTTAGTTCCTTGGGAGGTAATCTATAGAGAGTAGTTGTTCCCTAAGAGATATGCCATATCACGAGAGTTTTCTTCAAAGGCGGAAAATAGAGAAATCACTCATTCACAGTGTGGTCAAATTAAACTCGTGTAGGTGGATGAAGCATATCGCTTTAGTGAGCTTTCCCAACTCTATCTCAATGCGATGGTTTTCCCTCTCTCTCCATGAAGGCCTCGCTCTGTTCTAGTCCCTAAAGGCTCGAAATATTTCTAGCTTTGACGGGATGTTTCTAAGTTTGAGACAACCAAAGGAGTGGGAGAATTTCATAAAGGTGGCACTCAATTAACCTCCTACCGAACAAGGTAAATGCAAAAGTCATGTCTCTATGTTAGTAAACAATTGATTTAACCCAACCGTCATATTCATTATGATTTTACTGTCCAATATCTTAAAATTTAAATGGAATAATACCATAGTCAAGTGGGTTCGAGGTAAGAATAATCTCGTAACCTTTACCCTGTCTTTGAAATCTCTTTCATTACTGTACCCACATTTCTGGATATAAGTTAATATGTGTGATTTCTATGGGGCTGATAATCGTCCACACCAAATTACCTATATATCCTAGTATTATTCAAGTATTCATTGAATTCCTTAAGGCTTATTTAATTACTTTGACAGGTTGCATGCATAGCCATTATTAACAGTTATGTACATCTACACATTAACTTTGCATAAAATTTATCCTATTATCAATTCTCAAGGAAACAAGAATTTTGTGGATGTGGGTTGGCTCATAGGCCACAATGTGTGAACTTTGCACTGATACGATTTGTAATGTACCTCGTTAGACTACTTTGGAAATTAGCTACTAGGCTCCCATTTTGGTGAAATTTTTGTTCTTTATTTATCGTTAAGATTCAACCCCTGCCAAGGGTATATTTAGTCCATCATTATATCATCATTATTATTTATATAACAAAATCCATAGCCTTTATTAATTGGACTACAAAGTGATTCTTGATGTGGAATTTTAGGTCTATCTATAAAGCTTATATGTTAGGTTAATACTAAGCATAATTTATTAGTTGTAGAAAGGGTTAACAATACCATGCAACCCATAATCATTCCCTGATTAATACTCCCAACATTAATGGGCATTAATTTAACTCTATTGTAGCCATCTTTCTTTCATCATGCAGAAGTAACTAGATTAGCATATGTAGATACAAGTCTTAGGACATGCATGGTACAATAACTAGTTCCTTTGACCATACACTTACAATATTACAATTGTTCCGCAAGTATGAACTTTTACCGAGCTATGACCCAACACTACAGATATCATATCATTATAAGCATACTAGGTACCTTCGTCAACTTGATGATATTCAAGTTAATTCACTGGATATCTACATTCAAGTTAGATTCATTGGATATCTTATAGACCCATATATGTTTGTTTCATAAGAAAAACTAATAAAAAAATTTCCATTTATACTCACATGTTGTATCTGACATGAGTAGGAGGCTCCTTGGTACAAGTATTAATAATTACATATTATGCTCCTACTATTAACTCTACACCTGGATGTAAAAGGAGTCACATGCATAGACTACAATCATTCTCCTAACATCATTAACCCAGATAAATATACTTATATATAATTAATACATGTAATTCATTTATTCATTCTCATTCTACAGATAACACCACAGCTACACATGTCCCATAAACCATAATCACCTGCATCCATATATTCATCTCACATACATCCTAACACAAGCCAACTTTACTCATATATATAATAGCCACATGCATAATTGATCATGAGTAATCCAGCGCTTTGACACAAGTATTGATAGCTAATTACTTTGATTCCATCACACAAATTAACATTCCAAAAGTAAGAAGTAAACATAAAGGTCAAAATCCACATATGATACATCTCATGCGAGAGTATCCAACTACAAAGAAGAAGAACATCACTTGGAGGGCGAAGCACCACCAACCAACCATGAATCACCTTTGATTCCCCCGAAGCCGAGGTTCTTGCTATGGATCAACTACCTCCAATTGATCATTGAAATGGGTATTTAATACCATCTTTCATGATTTAGTTTCCATTAGAGGTGTCCCGTTTTTGGATTTTTCCATTTGCCTAGGTCTTTTTTTGGAAAAGCTCGTCCTTATCTCCCATGAGGCTTTTCCTCATAAAAGCTTGCCTTTATATCCCACAAATCTTTTATGTTTTTTCCTTGATGGATGTTTATCTCCAATCCATCCAAGCTTATCTAGAATCACATCTAGAAGCTTTATCATGAAAGATTTATCTCTATCTCATTCCTCAACGCGATTTGGCAAGAATCTCATCTCTTGGTGTCTCTCTTTTCCAAGTGATTCATTTATTAATTTATTTAATAATATTATTGCTTTCCATATTACATATCACACCTATCTTTCCTCAGCTTAGGTTTACAATAGTTAACACATGAGGGGTGTTACACTTCCTCAAGTTTCCTAAGAGAAGAAACTCTATAAATTATTTGAACGGGGAGAATTGGGCCATCCTCGACTTATTATATCCACATTGGATTCTCTTCATCTAAGGAAGGTTTAGAAGGTGTATAAAGTGTGAGATTCATTGTAGAGTAATCATTTTCTATTGTCATTTTTCGTTCCCTCACCCTATATAAGTGTCTGTTGTGTCCAACCATGGCATATTGATAGCCAAAATTAGAAGGTAACCACTGAGCCTACCTTTTGTGTCCAAGAAAATGAAATCAACATGGTATTCCCTTAATTGACATAATTATATCTTCCAATATTCCTTCTAGACATACAATTGAGGTATCTTCTAGCTGCAAAATAGTGGGGTATGCCTTAGAGACAACTAAAAGTTATATCTCAGCATATTTTCCTTGATCATGACATTAATAACTACTCCATGGTTGATCAAGGTTTTGTTAATGGGAGTTTCATTTATATAGATAGTCACAATAGGACTTATGGGGTCAACATACTTTTGATGTGTATATTTCTTGGGAATGATATCAAAAATTTGTCCCATACATGAATGGTAGAAGGATTTATTTTCTTTCTACTTGGCCCTTTAATGTAGGAATCCTTGAGGAAAGTGTTGTAAATGGGTATTTTTTTATGGCCTCAACAACGGGGATCTCTATGTAAATATTTTTAAGCCTCCAACAAAGTGGTTGTAGCTTGATTGGGCTTCTTAGCTTGGAATATTTGTGAAATGGTGGGACAAGAGATGAAATCCTTGTTTCATGTTGTTCTTCTACATTCTCTTCCTCCTCTTGATCTCTGGTTGTCCCTTGGGGTTCAAAAATTTAATAGTGTTCAATAATGATGGGAGGTGGAGGATTCTAAAATGTTTTTCCTGACTTGAGGTGAACATCATTGATTTGAACCAATATCAGTGATTAATTCTTAATATTAGAAGGATTGATGTTGTAGACAAGTTGGGCCTACCTATTATTTGGATTAGGTGCAGGATGGGTTGGTACTTGTGGACCTCTTCGTAATTTTTTTTGGCTAGCATTTTGATGAGTTATTGAAATAGAAGGCATTATAGGTGGAGGCATGAGACCTTACTGTTGTAGTTTTCTTTTGGTTCTCCATCCTACTGGTGGATAGGGGTTATAGAATTTATTATTTTCATGGAACTAAAAGAAGTACCATATCCTAACTGCATTTGAGGTTTTTTTCTTCTACAAAGAGAGTTTAATTGTTAGTGGGGCTTACCAAATTGGTATGCATTCTGGTTGTTTATATTGATATACTACATATGGTTGTAGGACTATTGGTAAGGCGTAGAGGGTCATGTTATTCTTTGATTCAAAAAGAACAAAAGTTCCATGGGTTCTTTTTGGCTTTCATCTCTTAATACTGGCTTGATTGGAAGTAGAAATTGACATTTATCTATAACATGTTGATTAACACATATCCAAAAAATATGGACGTTATCTAAAGGATATGTATTCTTATCATGTTTCTTTCTACTTCTAGGATATAAAATGGCCAAAGTCTTCTTTGTTTTATATTTTTTCATCTTCAACTGCATCTCATCCATGTACATTGTAAGAGAATGCAAAAATGTCAGTCTTCATATCTTCCAACATATTCCCCAACTTGGATATGGACTCGAAATAGGTGGTGTAGCTCTTTTTGTTTCGAACCACATTTCATTCCTCACAACCTTATTCATTGGGCACTAGCTATAACATGCATCCCTTACTATGTTGTTTACAATTGAGGCCAAATACCCTAGAATAAAGACTCTTTATGAGGGATAAAAAGAAAAAACATAACATAAGATTTTCCATGACGTGATCATTAAAACTATTCCAAATCGGCCTGACATATAACCATCGAACAAATAGTTTGCATGAAAATGTTTTCTTAAATATCTCTATGAAAATATTTCATATTTAAACAACAACATTTAGTAATTTTCATTGTACGTTGATAAGAAGTTATTTCGATAAAGGATTGATGCCTGGAAAAAGCACATTCATTGTTCTATAAACATTTTTGAAGATCGAAATTTGAATTTTATATTCTTTGTTGGAAATAATTTCACTGGATAAGATTGCACATAAACTATTTGAACAAATGTGCAAATGAATTCTTTAAACACTTACACATTTGTGTTCATTTTATTTTGAATTTACCTTATATATGTTTACTAGAGGCCACAAATGTCAATCAATCATACACCTTTGTGCATTTCCCGAAATATATGGGAATGTTCAATAATTGTTTGATGAAATACCTGAAGGAAATTTCCCCTACTATATTACTGCCATCGTGGAAATGTCTGTATGCTAATATTGAGTGGCACAAATGAGAGTTGATAACTCTATTTTTCACCCTGAGATATTCTATTTTCTTTACATTTAAAGGAGTCATTTAACAATATTAAAATACATATATAGCTATAGCATCAAGGTCGCCATGAAATTATGTGCATAACCAACATGTTATTGAGTTGTATCACATTTGTTTGAAGGCAATTGTCTATGAAAAGTTTATATCTGCTTAGCACCCTATACTATGGTTTTGGCATGCTTACGTTGGGACCATAATTATAGGCTAGTTACTCCTCTTTATTGCTGGGAATGAAAATTTGATATGTGCTTTGCTCAAAGTTTTTGTATCTTGTTTATTAAAGGAATTTCGCATTTACCCACATCTAATATATAAAACCTTGCAAAGGTGTGTCTCTTTAGAAATTGTTGAAAGAATTCTATGTCTCTTGCAACATTACTTATTATCAGTAACCTCTGAACCCACTCACATAGTTGTCATTGTTACATTGGATGAACATTACACATTTTTTGTGGTTCAAGGTCCATAAATAACAAAATTATTTAATTAAATATATGTATTGATGAAACAGATGATTGTAATAATACATTCTAAAAATTGTGATCTTAGTGTCTCTTGAATAGATCCTTAGTTTACCATTTGAAATTATAGTCTTGGAAGAGTCTTGGAATTTGGCATTTTGATTTTAAAAGGGAATATTGCCACGAACATGACTTTTAAGGATTCTATATTAAAAAATACAAAATAAAACTGGTGATTAGGATGTTGGTATTTTTCTTCCCGTTTTAATAATGCAAGGAGTTGGCACCTTTTCATTTTTTCGTGTCATAGCAAGAGTCTCATCCATACACAAGCATGCCTTTAGGGGACTTGTATTCATCTGAGAAGAGTAGGGAAGTTGGATCTTAGGTGACATTGGGTCCCCTTTTGTCTTTCCATTTCTTTATTCTTAACATTTAACATTGACCTTGTCTATCTCTTAGGACAAAATGAGAGGTAACACTAGGTAAGTTGATTTTTTCACTAGTCTTCAATAATTTTCCTATAGTATTCCATTTTCTTCTTTATTACATAGAAATGATAGCTCAATCATCAAGGAAAGCTATAAAACGGAAAAGGAAATGGAGGAATGGCCATATTGGTGTTGTCCCCTCTCCATTTTCATTAGAGTATACTAATGAGCAACTTCAAATGCTAAAAAAAATAGTCTTAATAAGACGTCATACTCAAGAAAAAATGAATCCATTGTGGAAGTATGTTACAAGACATCAAGGGCTAGGATCAAGTCAAAGGGATGAGGGAATGATTTTTGGACATGTATATTTTTCCATAATGAATTTAAGATCACCTACTTCTGAGTTAAGGGTGATACCCTCGAGGGGTCATCCTCCACACTAGAAGATGTAGTGAATGGATTGCATGTAGTGGAGGAGGATAAAAGAGAGAGAAGTGACAATGATGTTGATTTTGATGATAATGACATGGAGGACCACTTAAAGTCATGAGCTATGAGATTCATCCATCAATCATTACAGTATATAAGCTATTTGTGTTTTCCATTGTTGTTGCCACCTATACTTGTAATGACTAAGTAATTATGTAGTACATTTTGATTTTGATGACTTGATGAGAAAACTGGATTTTATGGTTATAATTTCCTGTTTGTTTGTCATTTTTTCATCATTGATGTAGTACTAGTATAATTGAATTTGTATCATCATCAAGTAAATGTTTTAGTTTCTACATTCTAAAAAAATTTGAATCTTTGTTGATATTTCATCTTTATATGTTTAATTCACTAATTTGTTATGTGTGTGTGTGTGTGTAATATGTGTCCTTTGTGTCCAATTTTTGGCACTATTGTATCTCATGTCAGATACTCATATTTTTGTGTCATCATGTTAGGTGACTTAGGAAATATGCAATAAAATTTTTTGCATGTGGAATACAACTATATAATCATCAACTTTCTACCTGGATTTTACCTAAGAATGCCCTTGGATTTTAAGTCGCATTCATGCCTTGCTAGGTGGAAATTCTTCGATGAAAAGTCTTGCTTAGTGTTTCTTAGTGCCTTTTCAGCTAGCAAAACCATTTTCATCATAACAAGGTGCAACTTGTCATCTTTAGACTAGGAAATGAGATTTTATATGAGTTGAAAAACCATGGACATTCAAAATATATTTCTAAATTTCAAATTCAATTATCAAGCCTTTTTATATCCATAGCTCCATGAAAATGTTGATTTCCAACATCATCTCTACTTTAAGTAGACATTGTTGGATGAAAGGGGAGTTTTATAGAATTGATGCTAAAGTAATAGGGTGAGAATTAGTTCCTCCAACTGACATAGAAGGAATTTTTGTACTACAAGGTTAGTTTACTACCTGGGATATTTACAAAGTGTTAGTGCAGGGACATGAAATCCATCATCTGGTAGAGCACTTTTGTAGTCTCCTCGATTGTAAGTTGGAGATCCTACAAACCATCTAATCTGGTTAGCCTCTTTTCAGGTAAGGATGGGTTTCCTTGATCCTATCTTCTACCATCTTCCATGTATATACATCTTATCTTTCAGCCCTCCTCTCTCTAGCTATCCAAGATTTATTTAGCTCTTCTCATTTTTGCCTTCTACTAGCTTCTAGTGTAGACAATCAACCAAGTGTCATGGTGACTTTTCTTCAATAACTTGAGTGATTTGATTAGGACTATTTTCCAAGTAACTTGAACCTCTGAGACACCAAATGGTTTGGACTTTAATGATCCTATAGTCTCTAAAATTTTGAGTTTTCTATTCAACTTTCAAGTGCTTTCAAATTGTAGCTTGAATTTTTTCCAAAGTGTTAGAAAACGAAGTTTCTCTGTGCCCAAAATTTTCCTTTTTATTCTAGTCTACGGAGCTAGGATCAGATTAGATACAGGGAATTAACATAAAATGGTGCACATACCCAAAATTTTAGATAGAGAATACTGTAGATGAACCTTGCATCATAGCAAACCATTGACTTTATGCTTGAATGAAGTTTAGATTACAAAAAACTAAAGATTTTATGCCTGAATGAAGCATGGATTACAACAAACTATAGATTTTATGCTTGTATAATCCTTTTTGTATATGTGTGTATTTGCATGTGGTTTTTGGTCATTGGAATCGCAACAATTGTAGAATTTGGAAGGCAAAATATACTTGACAATTTTGTTTTCTTTACTACAACTATGTAGTGAGTCTTTTTTATATTAAATCATGTGGCCTTTATACCTTTTCTGTTGGGTTTTGTTATATTATTTCCATGTCTAGCCTACATAGTTAACCGGGGGATTATAAGGGGAGGTAGACCCCCCCCCTTTGTGTGTTGATTACAAGTTGGGGGGGTCACAGGGTTTTGAGGGGGGCGTGTAGCCCCCCCCCTACGGGGTCTGGAGCAGTGCCCCAGGAATTTTTTTTTAGACACTATATTAGGTTGGGCGGACCTACCTATGGTTGTGTGCATGGTTTTTTTCACATGGTTTTGCATGCGATGGTTTTCGGTCCATAGTATTGGATGCTTCAACATGTATAAATATGTATTGTAACATTGAAAGGAACATAATGAAAAATCAAGCTGGTAGTCCCGGTTTTGGGATCCAGGGGAAACTATTTGTGTATATGTGTTTTATTTGTTATGCTCTCACATTGTTTATTTTATGTGTTTTAGAATTCATATGTAGCGAATTTCTGTACGGGGTTAAAACCTACATTTGGTATCAAACTTGTTTTTTCTTCAAGGGGATGCCTTTGTTGCTGAGGGGTTTCGCTTAGCCCTGTGGTAGACCTTGTTCAGTGGGAGATCTCCGGGATCATTTTTGGTGGTGAAAGAAGATGGCGAGCAGTGGAAAGATAAAGATCGAGAAATTTAATGGTCGGAGTTTTGAGTTATGGAAACTTAATATGGAGGATTTGTTGGTCAATAAAGATCAGTGGATCATGATAGATCTAGGTACTAAACCAATGGGAGTGTCCGATGAAGAATGGAAGAAGTTGGATAGGAAGGCTAAGAGCACAATACTATTGTGTGCCTCAGATTCAGTATTGATGAATGTATCAGGGGAAGCTACAGTGAAGGCTTTGTGGGACAAGTTATTGACTTTGTACCAATCTAAGTCTCTGGTGAATAAACAGTTCCTACGAAAAGATCTATATAACCTGAGGATGAAATATGGAGACTCGGTGACAGAGCATCTGAACGCATTTAATACTGTGGTAAGTCAGTTATTATCTGTTGATATTAAAATTTCAGATGAAGATAAATGCATCAGTTTGATGTGTTCTCTACCAGATTCGTGGGACAGTCTGGTTATTGCAATAGGTAGTAATGAAATTGTCTTGTAGTTTAATGAAATAGTCTCATCCTTACTGACGGAGGAAATGAGACGGAAAATAATAGAGAGCCAGAATGGTGATACCTTGTCTATACAAGGATAGTCCTAGAACAGAAACAAAAATAAGCCATCGAGTGGTAGATCTAAATCTAGAGGGAGATCTAAATCTCCAAGAAAACACGTGAAGGTGGTTTCCTGGAAATGGGGAAAGGAAGCGCACTACAAAAGAGACTTTAAATCTGAAGCTCCTTAAAAAGGAAAGGGAACTAATGATTCCCCTTCTGTAGAGGCGAAAACCACCTCAAATGAAGGTGGGGATGTGTACTTGGCTTCTTTAACTACACATGTAGATCATGAGTCATGGTTGATTGAATCAGGTGTATCTACTCCGCATAGAGAGTGGTTCTACGAGTATGGGAAATATGATAGTGGTGATGTCTTCTAAGGGGATGATAGGAAGGCTAGAATCGTTGGTCATGGAAAAGTAAAGTTGAAGTTGCAAGGTGGAAGGGTTAGAACACTTTCGGGTGTTCTGCATATTCCTACATTAGCCAGAAATTTTATTTTTGTAAGAAAGTTGGATGATGCAGGAGTAAAAATAGTGTTCAATAAGGATACATGCAAGATGGTTTAGGCAGCACTAGTATTGATGTGGGGAGTCCGAATTGGAACTCTATGCAAGTTGCAAGGTATCACTGTTGTTGATGGGTGCAACAGTTTTGTGGTTCCTGAAAGTGGAGCAGAAAATCTAGTGGTCTCTGGAGAGAAGACCATGTTGTAGCATTAAGGGCTTGGAAATATTGGAGAGAAGGGCCTTCGAATACTTCATGGTAAAGGTATGGTAGAAGGCATCAGTAATAGCTCTCTGGATTTTGATTTCTGTGAAAATTGTGTATATGCGAAGCATAATTGGGTGAGTTTCCCCTCTGGTGGTAAGAGGGCGAAACAAATATTAGAGCTTGTCCACAATGATGTGTTTGCACCTCTGAAGGGTCCATCACTGGGTAAGTCTATGTACTATGTATCATTTATAGATGAATTCTCCAGTAATACATGGATATATTTCCTTAAAAAGAAATCTAAAGTCTTTGACAGGTTTAAAGAATTTAAGGCTCTAGTGGAAAACCCAACATAGAAGAAGATAAAGGTGTTGAGGTTAGATAACGGTGGAGAGTTTTGCAGCAAGGAATTTGAAGAATTCTGTAAGAAGTGTGGTATAGCATGGCAAAAGAATACTCCATACACACCTGAGAAAAATGGAATTGCAGAACAAATGAACAAGAAGCTGATGGAAAGGGCAAGAAGCATGCTCAGTGGTGTTGGGTTAGGACAGCAATTCTAGGCAGAGGCGGTGGAGACAACATGTTACCTGGTCAACATATCACCTTCGTCAACATTGGAGTATAAGACTCCAAAATAGTTATGGACTAGTAAGAAACCCTCTATTTCACATCTGAGGGTATTTAGATGTGATGCATATCTACATGTTCCAAAGGAGAGAAGAACCAAGTTGGATAGTAAATCTGAAAAGTGCATATTTATTGGGTATAATGATGGTTTAAAGGGTTATAAGCTTTGGAACCCAATAAAAAGGAAGGTTGTGTACAGCCGAGATGTGGTGTTCAGAGAGGTGAAAGCTGTTATTAAACATGAAGTCCAACCAAAGGAACCTAAGAATATAGTGTTTGAGCTTAAGGAGGAAGAATCAGATTCTACAACAGAGGAGGAATCAGAAGATGAAGAGCCACAAACTCCGGGTGTGAGAAGATCAGCTCGAGAAATAAGGTAGCCACAAAGGTATAGTTAATCTGCCTTTTGTTCAAATTTTTCTTTATGTGTTATTGATGATGATCCCAGAACTGTGAAGGAAGTAGTAGATTCAGAGGATAGAAAACTTTGGAAAGAGGCCATGGTTGATGAAATGGCATCTTTGCACAAAAATGAGGCTTGGGATCTAGTGGAGTTGTTGCCTGGAAGGAAACCCATTGGGCAGCTAATTAGTGTTCAAGAAGAAGACAAATGCAGAAGGAAAGGTGGACAAATGCAAAGCTTGATTGGTAGAAAAAGGTCATTCCCAAGTGTTGGAAATTGATTTTGTGGATATTTTTTCTCCTGTTGCTAAGGTATCTTCTAGTAGATTACTTTTATATGTTGTTGTTGCTTTTGATTTTGAGGTAGAACAAATGGATGTGAAGACAACATTTCTTCATGGGGATCTGGAAGAGGATATCTACATGAAGCAACCTAAAGGATTTGTAGTGAGGGGTAAGAAAGAACTGGTATGCAAGTTAAAGAAGCCTTTGTATGGGTTAAAACAGTCACCAAGGATGCAGTATCAGAAATTTAATACATCTATACGGGGACATGGCTTCACCAGAAGCAAGGCAGGTCACTGTGTGTATTTTAAATTAATTGGTGACTGTGTTATTTATCTGGTCTTGTATGTGGATGATATGTTGTTGGTTGGAAATGACAAAGAAATTATCCAGGATTTGAAGACCCAATTGTCCTCCAAATTCGACATGAACGATCTTGGTGCCACAAACTATATTTTGGGCATGGAAATTTAAAGAGATCAAGAAAAGAGGAAGCTCTCATTAAACCAAAGGAAGTATGTCAAGACAATATTGCAGAGGTTTAATATGCAGGATACTAAACCGGTGAAGGTTCATATTCCTGTAGGTGTAAAGTTATCTGCTGAACAATGTAGCAAGACACAAGAAGAGGAAGAGGACATGTCCCATGTTCCATATGCACATGCAGTCAATAGCTTGATGTGTGTGATGGTTTGTACTAGACCAGACATTGCATATGCAGTGGGATTTTTGAGCAGGTTTATGTCAAAACTAGCGAAGGAGCACTGGACAATAGTGAAGCGGGTTTTCAGGTATTTGCGTGGCACCAATGATTATGGATTGTACTACCAAGGAAGGATAGGATTGGACAAAGTGTTGGATATTCATGGCTTTGTTGATGCAAACTAGGTTGGAGATTTCGATCAGAGAAGATCTACAAGTGGGTATGTGTTTAACCTATTTGGAGGTGCAGTCAATTGGATGAGTAAGAAACAATCTGTAGTGGCGCTATCAACTAGAGAGGCAGAATACATGGCAGCCACTCATGCAAGCAAGGAAGTAGTTTGGTTGTGGAGATTGTGTTCAAGTATGGGGTTAGTACAGGGAGCTATAAGGATAGACTGTGAGAGCCAAAGTGCAATTTTCTTGGCAAAGAATCTTGCTTATCATTCAAGGACAACGCACATTGAAGTTCACTATCACTTTGTGAGGGATATGATAGAAGACAGAAAGGTGTTGCTGGTAAAGGTGGACACTTTGAAGAATATTGCAGATGCATTGACAAATTCTATGAGGTCTAAGAAGTTCTCTTGGTGTAGAGAAACAATGGGTGTTGTAGGGCTGGATAAATGACTAAGCTCTCCTATGCCCCCCTGTGGAAAGAAAACAACAAGTGGGAGAATGTTGGGTTTTGTTATATTCTTTCCATGAATATTGGGTTGTGTTATAATTTTTGGATCCTATACTAGGTTGGGGGGACCTACCTATGGTTTTGGACGCGATGGTTTTCGGTCCATGGTTTTGGATGCGATGGTTTTCGGTCCATGGTATTGGATGCTTTGGCATGTATAAATATGTATTGTAACATTGAAAGGAATATAATGAAAAATCAAGCTGGTAGTCTCAATTTTGGGATCTAGGGGAAAATCTCTGTGTATATGTGTTTTATGTGTTATGCTCTCTCTTTTTTTATTTTCTGTGTTTTAGAATTCATATGCAGGGAATTTATGAATGGGGTTAAAACCTACATTTTCAAAAATTTGTTTTAGCAATGGTGTGTTACAAGTTCTATGACCTCACAATGTTGAATAGCATATATTTTAATTCCCACGAAATGGGTCTTATGACTTCGTCTCCTTTGAAATATTGAGATTGTGATATTATGGCAAAAGATAATGAGGACCTATGTTGTGCTCAAATGTATAATTTTTCTATGAAGCTAAACAATTTGATTACTTTAATTGAACTATTGAGGAGGAGGAATTAAATATGCATGGAAGATAAATTATAACCTGTATATAAATTTGAGTAATGTATGAAAAATGGTCCTAATATATATACCGATATAATGTCCACATTGGAGATCCATATATTGCATGTATTTTCTATTTATCTATTGACATGTATAGTAAATATTTGTTATTGTTACTATCATCTCTGGTTAAAATATGCCTTCATTTGATCAATTGAACATACTATGAATAAGAGTAAGTGGTATTATCAAAAGTTTGGATGTAATTTCTCTCACTCCCCTTACAACATGTCTAGTCCCTTTATAAATCAAAATATTCTATTTCCTCGTATTTGGAAGGCATTCACAACCTTTACCTATACAACTATTATATAAGAAATACACCTCTGTAAATATGTTTTTTGCTTCCATGATTCACTCACCAAGTTTAGTCATGTTTTTCAATCCACTTTAGCTTCCTTGAATAGGAAATTTGAAGAAAACTATCTCTGCCATTATTGGTCATCAAGTCATCTATGTTTCCTTCTTTAAGGCATTCTTTCATCTTTGTACTAGATTGAAGGCCCAGTATCTCCACAAGAATTGGTTGAGATCATAGAAAAATTGGTAGAGGAAGAAGGCTATGCTTTGATAAATGAAAGTCTAGAAGAAGAAGAGAAAAGGTTATCAAACCAACAGCTAAGAGAGGAGAAGGATGTAACATATCAAGTAACACTAAGAACAAAACATGTTCTACTCTTACAACTCCCTTTCCCACTTAGTTATCCTGGAAAGTTAAAGAAAATGCTACACAATTAAATGTTTAAAAGTTCTCTAGTTTGGTAGTGTTTGGTGGATAAAATAGAATTCTCAATCTACCCAACACAACCTTGCAGACATGTATGAAAACATCCCTTTTTCCATTTTGTTTTCGAGAAATAAGCATATCTTGAGAACTTGTTTATTCTTGTGCCACTTATAAAGGGATATTTAATTGTGGTTGGTACCTCTTATAGCTTTAGACTGTAAATGAAAATGGTATGTAGCACATTAGTCTATAAATGATGAGATTACTAACTTACTAGACTTCGATATGTACACGTGCACAATAACACAATTATTGTAAGAACTAATGAAACACTTGATGCTCAAGTTTATAATTCATTTCATATCTAAGGTTTAAATTATCCTTGTTCAAGGATGCTTTGATAGCACAGAATTAAATTTGGGTGACGTCTGGACCTTAGCTTAAGATCGCACAAAATATGATCTTGAGAAAGAGAAATATGTGTTAATTGTCACAATTGTGTTAGAAAAGTGCATAGTTGGATTTGAAGTTGGATTATCTCACTACCTTTTTCATTATCTAATAATTATGTCTATGCACTTCTCATATATGGATTCATGCTAATCAGAATGGAATAAGCTTGCTTGGAAGGGCACAATTTTACAAATATTTAAAGCTAGTAACAATAGCACAAAGTGGTCATGAGTTGACGCAAGATATTGTGACACTGTTTGGACCAACAACATCTCAAATTCATGCACCTCAAATTTCACTAGCCATTGTAGCTACACCATCTTCCATTCTTCACTCAACATGCATTAGAGGTCCCACAACACAACTAAGTGTGGGAGTTTCTCAGCAATATGTGCCTCCAAGAACTAATCCGTTTTTACAGCTTGTGTCTCCAACTATTCCAACACCAACCCCTTTGTAGGGAGCTTTCATGGGAATTCCTAGAGATGGTAAAACAAGGTCAATGACATTTCTAATGGTTTGGAAATGTGTTCAGGTTCAAGGATTGCTGGACGAACTTCCATTGGACCTATTAGCAATGTTTCTTCGATGCAAGGTTTTCAAATAAGGGGGAATTCTCCGTTGTCACTCAGAAATATGGTCTCAGGAAAGCAATTTCAACTTTTCAAGGAGGGTTAATTCCATTAGTACCATCAAAAACCTCGCAAGATAACATAAAATCTTGTTCGTATGCACGACAAAGTGATGTTAAATGCATGTTTGCTAATGGAAATGGTTTTTCTTTAGATTCAATTTTTAGTGGAGATGTTTTTTGTGCTACCCTCTCTCAATCTAAATAGATTCTAGATTCCTATCCTCTGTATTTAGTCAATAATGTTTCATTTTATATGGTTTTTGTAGCAATACCGGTTGCACTTGCTCCAAATTTGGCTAAGCGGAATCAGCTAGATAAATCACAACGCACATCAATTGTGCCTGCATCTATCGGACTTGGTCCAACAACTTCAAGCCTGTGAGGAAACACCCAACTATCTTGAACAAGGATGATGCAATCTGGTGCTCAAAGGTATACCACAGTTTTCTCTAAGGTGGACACTGATAGGGATAGTAAAATCATCGGTAAACAAACTTGTGGCATTTTACTGAGTTGGAAGCATCCAAGAGGCACTGAACAAACATAAGAGAATATAAAGTTGATGATTATTTCTATGTCATTCGAAGGAAATGTTGGATTAATTAAGTTGTTATGTTATTTTACTCGATATCTTCATGATTGTTGAACTAGATGTTTCCAAACCCTCCAAAATTTCCAATTTATGTGCCTTGTTCTGTCTCTGATTCCACTTTGTTGGCCAATTCAAACCCTTTAAGTTATTGTGGGGAATGCTTGTCATTTTTATCAGTTATTATTTTTTATAATTAAGTTAATGTTTATAAAATTTCATGCACATAAGTCAGTTCATAGAAAATTGGATTTTGATGCTACATGATATTGTACTTCAATCTCCTCAAAAGATGTCTCTATTGTGCATGCCCTTTTTTGTCTCTTTCATGCCCTTCTCTTTTTAGCATCTATCAATTATCAACGTTCCTAGTTTGAGGTTTTATATGCATTATGGTTTTTTTTCACTACTTTAAAGTTTTTACTACCCAAAGTTCTCTCTCTCTTTTTGCCAAGGAGTTGGTCAATACAAATATTTGAAGCTTTCTCAAATTGATAAATATATTAAAAATCCATTGTATTTGATAAGATGATGATAGGTTATAGGTGACATCTATTTTCTCTCTATCTTTCGTAATTTCAATAGAAGGAAATTTTGCTAGTATTTTGATTCTCATCCCAATAAGTACATAAATTCTCTTTCTTTACCCATAAAAGCTTTCTAGTTATGAATTATGTAATTTATAGTTTTTCTTTATTGTTTTGTATACTTTTCATGGTTATGAACACATTTTCTGGTGATGATTTGTTCTGTACTCGTGGTCAAATCGTTTCTATCATTTTATGGACTTTCTAGCTTGTGGCATTTCAAATTGTTGATTTCTTATATATTATTTTTACGTGGAAGTATCTCTTGACTTTACTTAATTCTTGATATGCAAATGTAGTAATTTATATTATACAGACATTGGATACATTTGTAAAGAAACTAGGGGAGAAATGCTCAATTAGAGATACTTCTCTTAATGCGATGTTGTTTTCCTTGTCTCAAGGATGGGGTGTTAAAGAACAAGGTCTTGGGATGTTAGCTTACTCTACTGAAAATGGGACTAACCCTGTTGCATATCATCTAGGTTTTGCCCTTGATTTTGAATTTTATGATGATGAATTTGTTCATAAGGGAGATTTTGAAGTGGACCTATCAAGAGACCCGGGGCTGCAAGTTATTCATATGCTTGATTTGAGTATGAATTCTGAAAATGATCTCCATCTTTGGAAGCATCTAGTAGATTAATACAAGGTTCCTCTTGGCCTTAGATTCCCTTTACTAACAATATTACATTTTGCAAGAGGCTTTTCACATCTAGACACCAGGTAGAAATACATTTGTATTCGTCTTTTGGCCTTTAAATACTAGTGCAAGAAAGTAGTGACACCAATGATTTATTTGTTTTTTCACCAATGAACCTAAATTTGCGAAAGAAATTGCAACATTAGTACCATTTTTTGATGTCATTCCTAAAGATATTTTTATTTTGGAAATATTGGCATTCGAGGCCCTCTATCAAGATAACTCTTGTCAGTCAATGGTTTTAAATGTCATCACATTAGGAGGACATCGTGGCATCTTACCTAGTCTAATACAGAAGGAAATAAGTTCTCCTTCTAGTGAATCATCCTATTGTTCGATATATTTAGTAGAAGCAATTATTTCTCTTGTAACAGTTCTAGTTTCTTCTTCTTTTGGCTGCATTGCTTTATGGGATGGGGGTTTAATGCCAACTTTTCTCCCTCTTCTCAAAGATCTAGATCCATAACATTTACACTTGGTAACATCTATTGTGCATGTTCTTGAGGATTTTATGGACTATAGTAATCATGTTGCAACCTCCCTTATTAATTTAGGAGGATTGGACAACACCATAACACGTTTGAATCTTGAGTCTGCCATTTTGAGGAGAAAGGAAACCGTGGATAATCACAATCAAGTTCCAAAGGAAATTCTACTCAGAAAAATGTTGCTAGGTCAGAGGCAATGCAGTTGCTCAACTTGACGCATTGGTTCCTTATCATAAAAGACTTCTTATGAAGGCTTTTCCTTGGGCTCTATCTCTTGGCACATATGCTCCTGTAAATACTATAGGACTATATGTTTTGAAGAATGTTCTTTTCCATTTTTCTTGTGCACTATAGTTAGAAGATCAAAGGACTTTGGTGGTGGGTCTTTTCACTTGCAACTACAGTCACGAGTGATGTTATTCATAAATATCGAACTTACTATTCTATGCTAGATGTGTCTAGTCTACCTAATTATTTTCTGGATGCCACCATGGGCTCAGTCCTCCCTTCTGGAGATGCAGTAGCTTGTATACCACAATGCATGGATCCTTTGTACCTTAATAACCTCAAAATTCAAGAAATTAATGATTTTCGTGCTCTAAGGTATTTTTTTACATTTCTACATCAAAATCCTACTTACGAGCTTTGGTAGGTGACACTCCTCGGTCCTTATCATTTGCCTTGGATGAGATGATATGACATGTTGCTTCTATGAGGGGTCATGGGGTGGATGTATTGATTTAAATATTAAATACTATTGCAAAACTTGGGTTTGGCACTGAAGTGTCTTCCCTATTGCAAGAATGTTCCAGCTTTTTTGTGCCTGTTCCCATGGAGACTGATTTAGAACATAAGACAATTATCATAGTCGATAGATATGAATCATCAAGGGTGACATCCGAGTTAGGGGTTGATATCTCTATTAAAAATTTGTCTTCAAACATGGAATCCTTTCTCCCAGATAGTATAAGAAATGTTACATGTCTCTTAGAGAATATTCTGCATAATACAGATACATGGGTGTTTGTTGAGAAAAAGGCTATAGAGGCTATGTTGCAACTATTTGATTTACCCCTCTTGCCATTGTCATTTGCAAGTGGAAAAAACATTGTTGTTGTATTTAAGAATTTTTTACCACAACATTCATCTATGGTCACAAGGGTTGCTTGTACTACTTTGAGAGAACACATGAGCGTTGCAAATGAATTTATGGATTTCTTGGCTAGAACAAAGCTGGGAGATATTGAGGTAGCACAACACATGAGAATTTTGGGATGCCTTTCAATTATAGATGGTGTTTTATCCTTTTCAACAAATATACTGAAAAACACAACAATATTGATGTCTGAAATTAGTTCTCGGGATGTAGATATATTGAAGGATGTAGGGATGGTGTACAAATAAATAGTTTGATATATATCTCTTGTTAGTGATTCAAAAGTATATGAAAATGAAGAGGTTGAGCAAGGACCTGCAATTGAAAATTTAGCACCAAATATAGTAGGTATAGAAGTTGGTAGTGACACTAAGGCAATTTGTGAAGTAGGAAAGTGTTCCCTTTGCGGACAGAGGCAACCACTCTAGCCCTAGAGTGGGTCTAGTCACAACAAAGACAAAACAACAATTGGTTCGCTTAAATAGTCATCATTGGACGCCTACCTCAAACTGGTGGTTGATGAAGTTTCGTTGCACTGCTCTAGCTTCCGTTTCCTTCTCCTTAATGAGCAATCAACCTGAAACACCACAAGAAAGCAACAAAGCACGTAACTGAGAAACAACAATGATCTATGCACTCATAAAGTCAAGAAATCATGAGCTATCAAGTAAATTACATACAAGACATAGGAAATCATGATTGATTGTATTAATAATGAATCAAGAGCAAAAATTACAACCAAGTCTTGACGTCACAAGCCTTCTCGGAGGGTCCAACCAGTATGTTTCTTCAAGAATTCAATCTTGAAGAATGGTCTCCCAAACAAACAATATCTCTCCCTCACTTACAAGCTTTAATACAAAGTTAAGGGCATTCCACAACCTCTTACAAACTATTAAGAATCCCACTCTTGTCACACTCACACCAAAGCTATCTATCAAACTTAAAAGTACCAGCAGCACTCTCCAAAAGAACTAGCAGACCATAGCAATGGTGAGTGATTTTATAGGAGAGAGATTCTCCATGAAATGAGGGAGAGGGAGCTCATCCTCAAGGAAGGTGGCACAAAAGACGGAACTACCATTCCAGAGGGGGAAGGGCAACCCAAACTGACCCAACAACAACCAGGTCTAGAGACATCCAGAAGGTCAACTATTGGAACAAATTCACCCAGTCTGGATGATCGCTAGTCGTAAACTAAGTCTCCGTGATGGCATTTCTAGGAGGCAATGCATGCTGACCAGTTGTCGTGATATATAGCTAATAGCCTCGCTTCGAGCCTAGAAATTTTACCTTTGCAGGAAACAGATGTACACCTACGATGGGTTTGCGATGAGACCATTTATGATAGGGGATCATCACATATATTAAGGGTTTACTTACGATGAGGTAGAAACTTAGGGAATGAGGGTCAACTTGCATCATCAAAGATAATTTTCTTAATCTTCTTACATTGATGGGAAGATATGCACATGTTTATTTGACACATGACACAGCAGAGGGACTAAGATGAGGACAGTGAAAAATTACTATGTAACAAATGACCCCTAAAGCATGAAGCCTGAGATAGTGAGAGGGGTGAAATTCTTTATAAAGCTATCTAAATTGGAATACCACCTTGAAGATCCTGCAGACACAATTATAATTGACATCTCCGATAGTGAAATACATGTAGTCTAGGTATGGGCACAACCATCTAAAAGACTTACGAAACTAGGTCTGTGGTATTGACGCAGCCATCTAGTTGACAAGACCATGATAACGATAAAGGTATGGTCGCATCCATCCATGAAGACTCAGGCATGGTTGCAGCCATCCATCAAAGAGTCATATATATAATCATGAACCAATCCACGCAGCCCAAACATATGTAATCTTAGTCTGGGGTCTTGAAACCCAACTGATCATAGTACAAATTCCAGCATGCAAATAGATGTGTTGAGGTCGAGCATGATAGAAAGTCGCTTGATTACCAGTCAACAATGAAAACAGTTAACAAGTGCAAGAGAAACCACCAATAATTCCAATGGCTCTCAAGGTACTGTCCAGTACAATCCACCAAGTGCGAAAAATGAGTTGAAGACAAACACTCATGGAATCACCCAATCAAAGACCAATGATGAAAGTCTATCATCAAGTGCGAAGAACTTGCCATTGAGGCATGCAAGCTCCAAGGTACTGAAGGGGATTTCTAGACCAATCTCCTGGATAATGAGCTGACGTCGATAAGAGAAGATCCATTGCAAGAGGGCCATAATGTTTCCCCCATTAACGACAAGATATAAGGAACAAGTGGTAGATGGTGAAACAAAGTATTAGAGGAGGAGGTAAGGGTGTGAACTACAGAAGGATTATACTCTTGAACATATTGGTGACACGACTCTGGAATGTGGTAGCATTTTGGTATTAAGGGATCACAGCCTTGATGGAGATAGCATGGATGAGATGGAATGAGGCAAAATGGCAACCCAGAACCCTCGAAGGCCAAATGATGATGTGCAGATATCCCAACTCGACAAGAAGAAAAAGTGTCGATGTTCAAGAGTTGACTAGCTGCCACAGGTAACCAATGAGGACTTCCAAATTTTCCCCCACCATTGCTAGTGAGTACCCCAATTATTTTTGAAAACAAGCTTGAAGGTGATAGCATATGCTTGTAATATAAGTTCGACCTTCGGATGAATCCAGCCTAATGATAGTTTAATGAGCCCTAGGGAGGAGAAGCTTGAGTTTCATCATGGTGACGAGTCCAATGCCGTCAGTGTTTAACGAGTCCGACATAGAGAAAACTCGTTTCTTTTTCATGTTTAGGGAGTTTGAAAAAGACACGGAAAAGAAAACTCCAGCAGGGTCCTTTTTCATAAATTTGTCTCCCTCGAGCCCAAAAAAGTATAAAATAATACCCGAGAGAACCGCTTGACCATTACAATCAAGGAGTAATTTTCATAATTAGTGGCCTCGATCCGAAAAAGTGAAAAAGTGATCGAAGGCACGATGTTTCGTAACCAATATCGAACTTGAAACAACAAACGTCGGGCAACCTTTTCATGTTTATACAATCAAAAAAGAGATCAAAGTGGACCTCCTTTTATTTCGTTTAACGAGTCAAAAGGAAACTCGGCAATATTTTCGTCTTTTAATTCAGAAAAGAGCTTAAAGAGGACTTGTCCTAGAGGAATGAGTGGTATAAAGGGTAGCAATTGGTTTCGACAATGGTGGAACTACTTAAAACATGTAATGGTCAAGAGGTTGGCTAATAAAACCACTCATCGCGGTTCCTCAGGAAAGGAAAAACAACCAAGTGAAAGCATATGATTGGCCAAAGAGATGGAGGCGATGGAATGAAACAACCAAGGCTCATCTAGTAGAATTTAGTGGATAAAAACGACAATCAGGAGATGTAAATTGGGTATGGGTTCATTTTTACACAAGTTTGAACCATGGAGAACTTTGCTTGGATTCAGTTTCCTATTTACACAAGCTTGAAATGAAAAACTATGTTTGTTATGAGTTTGCATGCCCCCAGCATAACGACAAAAATTGAGGTACATGTCCCTGTTATATACCTAGGGGGGATAATATGGGGTACCAAGGGAGGTACCCAAGGTAATAATGTAATAATGGGATGGGCCATAGTAATAAATAAGTGGTTAACCCATGTCATGTAAGGGACCACAAGTAGTTAATAATAATGTAAGGGGCCCATGGTATTAGTTGATGGTATGAGGAAACCATGGTAATGATGCATGGTATTGTATGTATGAGGCCTATATAGAGGCTAGAGACTCCACATGGAGGATGTGAAGGAATAGTCAAGGATTATTGTATGTACAAGCATATGGCTTGTGGAGTGTTCTCCTTCCTTAAGGAGTGAATGTATGGTGTTGCCCTACCTTAAGGGTTTGATAATAAAGAAGCATTTCTATCTTATTTCTTGGGTTTATTTCTATTGTTTTATATTTTCATATCAGAGTTATAACATGGTATACATACACCTCATGGGAAGGCCTAAGGGGGAGAAAGATAGGATATTGATATTATATCCAATTGGTCCCTTATCAAGTCTGATTTATCCCTGTTCCTCCTGCACTCCTAGGTGTAGGAAACCCTCGTTTCCTCATAGATATGTACATCTCCTTTATATGACATTTATGTGTATGCATTTGAAAGTGGATAGTTGAGGCTTGGGTTGCACGGATTCAGAGGAAGTTTTTGCTTGGAGCCATGGTCGAATCAGGTTGTATTCTTCAAGATTTCTTTGTGGACATCAATAAATAAGCTCTGTCCTGTTCTTGATGTTGTGATCTTTATGACTTAATTCATGTTTGATCTAATTATGTATGATTTCATGTTTTATATCCATATGCGTATATTATATAACATTCATATATTGAACATGCTTCGAACTACTACTAGTATATATGCTTTTCTGGAATGTGTTGCAGGTTTTGAAGCATTAGAGGAAGCAGAGGGTTTGAACCCTGCGAGAACATCTTCAAACGTAGGACATATGGGTACTCTCTCCTCATCCCACTTTAGTAGTTTAAACATTAGGACTCCTTGTTTGCTTTCTTCTTGTTGGTGTATGCTCTTCGATCTGTTAGGGTTTTCAACCTAGACCCTAGGGTGTTTTATCCCGTAACACCGTATATCCACCAAGGGATTCCTAGGCTCGAAACCCTCATCAATACAACTAGGGTTTACCACAACCCCACTGGATCACTAGGCCATAAACAAGCATGGATGCCTCCTAATATCTCCACCTAAACTGCAGGGAATTTGTTCGTATCCACCTCTCAGATTTACCGTGTATCCCGCCATTACCGGTCAAGGGATTCCTAGGCCCAATCAAGGGTACTCACAACTAGGATTTACCGTATGTCCCACCTAAGGATTCCTAGGCCTTGTGATTAATCCTGAGACCACCTGATTCATCTTCGAATCCATCCAAAAATCTAGCTCAACCAAAATAAGAGAACCCCATCACACCATGGCTATCCAGAAATGGCAAGGCAAGGCTGAAAACCACTGTCACACTTGGCAAAACCCATGCCAATGAAAACAAGAGAACCAAAAAAACACATGCATGTACCATGCATTCCAAAACTAGTAAGGAAATCATACATGCAACTCGATACCTGCAAGTAATCCCACTGTAGCTGCTTGAATCCCACTCTTCCTTGCTTGATCCTTTCTTCCTCTTACTTTATTATCCTTCATTTTCCTTCTTTCCCCATTGCTAGAATGCTCCAAGAATACTCTAAGTGTACAAGAGTATGATAGAGAAAGAATAGAGAGAGAACTCCAAAACTGAACAGGCAAAAGGTTGTGAACTGATCCTCAAAAGCCTTTTTATTAATGAGGCCTCTATTTTCTTCATTTTCCGCTTGAATCCTGCTCTTCCTTGCTTGATCCTTTCTTCCTCTTACTTCCTTATCTTTCCTTTGCCTTCTTTCCCCAATGTTATAATGCTACACTAATACTCTAAGTGTCCAAGAGTATGAGAGAGAGCTCCAAAATTGAATTGACAAAAGGTTGTGAACTGATCCTCAGAAGCCTTTTTATTAATGAGGCTTCTATTTTCTTCATTTTCCATTTTTTTCCTTCATTTTTCTCCTCACATGCACCCTGTGACCTTTCACCTTCCTTTTCTTCTAATTTCCATTATTTTCATAAATAAAATGGCAATTAGTGCCACTTTACCTTTTTAGTGCCTTTTCCAATTTCCTTAGCCATAATAAACCAAATGAACACCCACACTAGGATGTTTTGCCCAACATTCAAATTGGAATACATGTCTTATGACCTTGGTTATTATTTTTCCTTTATTAACTTTATTACATGAAATTTTGACTAGGGTTGTTACAAAACCCTCCCCCTTGGGGGAACATCGTCTTCGGTATTCAATGAAACCTAAAACCAGCAAGACTAATGAAAAGAAAAACATACTACCCATGGAGCTTTATAACTTAGCTCGATGGAGTATTTACAATGATTAACCTGCTGAAAGAAAGCCAACATGACAACATAACAACATGACACCTGCTTATTGGAGCTTCATAACGTAGCTCATGGCTATATTTACATCCATATACATATATACATATACCAAAACATCACACTAAAACATATACCAAAAACATTCACTAAACTAGAGAATAAAGAAGGATACATAGCCCACATTTGATCCGCCATCTCCCATGTTCTTCATCAGGCCCAAAGTGCTTCCATTTCACTTTAACTAGCTCGATTGCTTGGTTTTGGAGCATGAGCATCTTTCTCTACAAAATACATTGAGGTTTTGACTGAAATTCTCCTTCTGGCTCCACCTACGATACAAACTAGTTAATAACATGATCAATATATTTAACATACTTTTGAAGAAATGACACATGGAAAACATCATGGAATTTCGTCGTTGGAGTAAGTGCAAGTCAATAGGCTACTGGTCCAATCCTTTCAAGAATCTTGAAAGGTACATAAAAACGAGGTGCCAACTTGGCACATGATCCAATCCTTAGGGATCTCTTCTTGAGCTTGATGTGCAAGTACACCTATTCCCCAACTTGAAACTCCTTAAACATCCTATTCTGATCTACATGAATTTTCTATCTATCCTATTCTTCCTTCAGATTCTTCTTGATTACATACATTTCCTGTTCCATCTCTTCCAACATGTCCGATCCTATCAACACCTTATTCATTGGACCACTCCAACTGATGGGAGTGTTACAACCCCACCCACAGAGTGCCTCAAATGGACTCATCCTCAATGACTCCTGATAACCATTGTTGTAAGAAAACCCAACCAACATAATTTACTCCTCCCATCTCATCTGCTGATGCATCACATACATCCTCAACATGTCCTCCAATATCCCATTGATTCTCTATGTATGTCCATCTGTCTGCGGATGATAAGATGTGCTGGAGGCCAACTTTATGCCAAAACCTGCAAACAACTCCTTCCAGAATATAGAAGTGAACTTAGAATCCCTATCTGACACAACATTCCTTGGAACACCATGCAACCTCACTATGTCTCAAAAAAATACCTATGCTACATCATTAGCTGAATAGGTAGACTTCACTGGAATGAAATGCACTACCTTTGTCAACCCGTCCAACACAACCATGATGGAATCATGCTGTTTAGATGTACTCGACAAACCTGTGATGAAATCCATGGAGATGACTTCCCATTTCCACTCTGGAATCAGAATCGGCTATAGTAATACATCTGGGTGCTTACATTCTGCTTTTACTTGTTGAAAATCTAAGCATCTAGCCACAAACTTTGCCACTTCCTTCTTCAGATTCGACTAATAATAAAAATTCTTTGTCACTGTCAATGTCTTTGGGTATTTTGGGTTCTCTGAATATGGTTTTGCATAGAATTCTTGCAAGATAGTCTTCTTGAGCTCACTGTCATTCAACACATAGATCTTGTCCCTAAATCTGACCAAACCATCCACTACGAGACGATAATACACATCCTGATCACCTGTACCCTGCTATAATCTATGCCTAAGGTCCATGTACTTGTCATCCTACCATCCTACCTGTAAAATTAGATCCTGTGAGTTTGTCCCATAAGAACTCATAACTGCTATATGATTCACCTACACTCTCATGATAAGAGCATCTATAACCCTATTTTCCTTTCCCTCTATGTACCAGGTATCAAAGTCAAACTCGCTAATCGTGGCCAACCATCTAGATTTCTAGACATTAAAATTTAGTTGGTCAAACAGATACCTCAATCCACTATGATCACTCGTAAGTACAAACCTCCTACCAAGAAGATAGTGCCTCCACATCTTTAATGCATGGATGATCACTGCCAACTCAAGATCATGTGTCGGATAATTATTCTCATGCTCATTCAACTTTCGTGACTCATAGAAAACTACCTATCCTTCCTGCATTAAGAATTCACCAAGTCCTCTCTTGAAGGCCTCTATACACACCAAAAACTCTTTGTATGGATTTGCAATCTTCAAGACTGGATCATTTGTCAACAATTGCTTCAATTGCTCAAAACTTGTTGCACATTTCTCGGTCCATTCAAATTTCTTACCTTGCTTCTGCAGTGGCATAATAGGATATGCAATCCAAGAGAAGTTCCTGATGAAACTCCTATAATAACCTGCTATCTCCATAAATGATCTTACCCAATCCACATTTCTAGGAGCTTCCCACGCCATGATAACTCTTATCTTCTCTAGGTCCACTGCTATGTCTTCCTTGGAAACATGTCCCAAGTAATGTACCTTTGTCTGAAAGAAACTATATTTTCTAAGATTGGCATATAACTGATGCTCTCATAGAAATCTCAACACTGCTTCTAAGTGTTCGGCATGCTCTTCCTCATTCTTAGAATATATCAATATATCATCAATGAATACAATAACAAACTTGTCCAGATAAGGACGCAACACACTATTAATCAAGCACATAAAAGTAGCTGGAGCAATAGTCAAATCAAATGAAACTACAACAAACTCATAATGCCCATACTTGGTCCTGAAAGTGTTTTTTTAGATGTGCTCTTCTTTAATGCGTACCTATTGATATCGAAATCTCAAGTCAATCTTCGAGAACACTGCTGCTCCCTTCAACTGCTTGAAAAAGTCATCAATTCTCGGCAACGAATACCCGTTCTTGATGGTCACCTTGTTCAACTACCTGTAATCAATACATAACCTGAGAGTACAACTTAGTCCTGTGAAGATACAACTAGTCCATACCCAAAAACATACTATATGATCCCAACGACAGTACATTCACATGTGCTGAGGTATATTTTCTATTGCAAATCTACTTTCATGTCATAGTAATAAAATAATTTAGTTTCTTTTTTATTTTCAATTAAATCACCCTAAAAACAAAGATAAACATGTATTCAAGCCTTACTTTCCCTATAGTAACCATAGTTGTAGATTTATTTTGGTGATTAAACCATTAGAATATCCGAGACAATTTATGCATCACCTAGCATTACTACTCAAGCTATTGCTACTCACTCCACAAATCATGTGTCCTCCATATACACTACAAAGCCATCACACCAAGGAAAACTTAATAAAAGATATTTGTCCCACATTAATGTTGTACGCCTCCCAATATGCAATCCAAGTGGGTGCAACTGAAATAGTGACATGTACTTGAAAAATCATGAACAAAAATACCAATGTAGCAGATTAAACCATTATCTACGACATTTGCGTCTATTGAACCCTTGAATATGGGAATAAAAAATAATTTGTAACCTTAAAGGGCGTGGCGTTTCCAAAGTAGCTGTGAAACCGATCATCGCTTCTAGGATAACCACTGAAAGATCTGCGCAAAAGCTGTCCATCATCGCGTTCCTTTATCACTTAAGGGCTTCTTCGAGCAAGATTTTGATAGGATCTCCTGCCCCCTTGTCTTTCTTTTCATCTGCCATGGGAGGCCGTCAGGATTTGTGAGGTTGGTCTTGCAAAGGTTCAACCAGTTCAAGCCCTAACTTCTTATATCCCGACCTCGTTGGGGACATGAAAAGAAAAATAGAGAAAAATCAGACCGCTCTGATACCACTGATCCAGATTTAAACAGGAACACAAAAAATATAGAGATAACCATATACAAAAAGATGTAGCGGGAATAATACTTCATTTCATTAATGTAAAATACTGAAATATGCTTACAAATAGAAATGGAGATAAACCAAGGCAATGGTAGCTTATCTTTGAGAAGAGATGTGGCTACTACATGCCTCTAAACTATGTTACAATGAGGCTCAAAGGCCTATTTATTATTGAGAAATGATGGAAAACCCTTCACATCCCAAAACCTAACCCTAGAAGATGAAACGCCAAATTGTGGGCCCCGTTTTGGGTAAGTTGGTACCTCAACTTCCCGGGGTCGTAACATTGGCACCCGATCTTCGTTTGACATGTACAATAGCTCGTTAGAAAGATCTATTTGAGCACTACAACTTTGGGAAGAGAAAAATTGACCCATGGACCCATGTTGCTCCCAAATTTCACCAAAAACGTTGTTTAGGGCCTCAGAACGGCTCCGGAAGTTCAAGACCCGAAAAACTGCTAAAAATAGTAAATTGTGCTACAATTACAAAAACTGAAAAACTGAAAGGGACAGTTGTGGGGGTCCAAGTGGGATAGGTGGGTGGCCGCCAACATCCACCTAGATCAATAGTTGAATGAAATACAAGGCATTTGACACACACACACACACACATAAATGCATGGTGGGGTGATAAGTCAAGTTATTTGGAAAAATACATTATTTATCATTATTATAATAGGTTAAATATATAATTAACATAATATTAGAAGTAATAATAAATGTTTATACATTATTATACTAGTGGAAATATATTCTAGGTTCACTTCATGAAATTATCATTTATAAAGAGAAAGCTCCATATACTACATATTGAATATATTCATATTAGTTATAATGAATATATTATATGACATACAATTTCCAAGTATATAAATGGACGTTGGGTAGTAAGCGATGCCCTTTACGAAAATGCATGACTTGTAATTATTACAACAATAATATCAGTTGTAACATATGACTAAATTGTATAATAGTTGTTTATACATTATTGTATGAGTGGTAATATATCCTAGATATTATAAAACAAGTACCCCTCGTATTGTCTTCCTAATACTTTGCATTGTCCAACGAACTATTTGATCTTTGGCATCCCTATTTAGCTTATCCTTCCCAAATTTAAGTGAAGAGGCCACCTTTATTATACTACTTATTGTGAAAATGAGGATGTAGAATCTCCCTTATCAAACTCTTACCACTGAAACTAACTTAGATCATATTACTTTAATTTTGTTCTATAGCTATACCTAATTGGACGATATAAATCATATTCATCCTCAAAGTTAATAGGACTTGGTGATTCATAGTTTGCACTGTGGTTGTAATGGACAAGTTATATTGTTGATGTATACTCACAACTAATCATCTAGACATATCTTGGATTTGTTTGTACCAATGCACATCCTTGTTGAGTATCTTTAAAATAAGTTCTAAATGAAACATCACTAGGAAGTTAATTCCCATGCTTGTATCTAAAAGGACCATTTTATAATGGACACGTTTTATATCAAACTTTTCCATGTATTAATCCAAGCTCCCAAATCGGTCTATTATATTGATATTTTATTCATTATGAGAGAAATTGAGAAAGGCTCTCAAAACAAGCTTGAAATAATCTCGGGTATAAATTTGATAATAAGGTGTTATTTTGTGTAGATTAGGTTTCCTATACCAATCCCACCATAAGAAAAATTCCCCTTTTGGATCTTAAGGTTCCCTACTCACTTTTCATAACCATTTTCCTCGAAGTCTACATCTTCTCCACATACCTACTATCTTTAAAAACATGAAAGAAACAATTAAAATGAACAAAACCATTACTTGTTATGCATCAAACTACATGATGGTTGGTTCTTCATTTGTTATTTGAATTGAAGCAGTGATGGGAAACCTACAAGTATTCCACATATAACCTACATTCTTCAAGAATCTTATGTATTGATTTCCACTTGTTAGAGATCTTTTTGGATGTAATAAAGAGAAATTATTCTCCTTGGGACCAAATATAATGGGTTTGGATTATCCATTATCTTGATTATGACACTCCAATAAAATATGCTATTTTTCTTGATAAAAATGTGACCTTACTAGTTCGATTTTACCACAAACTTCTTATACCACATAGGATATGCCCTAACTAATAAACCAATTATAACAAACATGAACTATATTAACATTAAAAATCACAACCACATGATTGGGACCCATAGAAACTCCATGTTTCTTTAATATATAAACATATTTCAAGTATGATCAGACCACCAAGCAATTAATCAATTATCCATCCTACTTATCCAACACACAGATAATTAACTAAGTATCCAACCATTAATTTGGTAGCCCAGGGATAAATTCCCTCTTTTGGACAACCTTCCTCATCCAAAGAAGACCCTCGTTTCCCTTGGAAGCATTTAATTCGGTCAAGAAAAATGATATTTTTAATGTGAAAACCTACATGTGCACAAAAGTTCAAGTCATATTTAAAGGCAAATTGGGTCTCCTCAAATGCCTATAAATTTAGCTCAATGGCACCTCATTTGGGCACACATCTCACGCACCATTCATATTCATTTGATGGTTCATACAATATGAAATTATAGGCATTATTCTCACATATGTGAAGGGTTTGGAGACAAATCTAAATTCTGCGTTGAATTCTGTTTGGGATAGGTTGACTAGCTCATTCACCAAGTTTGAATTGGAGTTTTGTCCTCCCTTGACTTGGAAAATTTTGATTTCTTGAGGCAAAGTTTTTCTATGGAGAAGCTGAAGTTTTCTGGGAACCTTTGACTATAGTTGACTGCATATTTTAACAACAAAAATTCTCTCTCCATTAACCAGGTTTGATCGAGTTGTTTGGGAGTCTTTTGACTTCATTTTAACCAATATTATAGGCTGCAATTTGGGAAATTGATTGAGATCTTTTGGAGGCTGTTTAACTGTTGACTTGTGATTGGTTAGGGAATTTTTGACTACTATTGAATTTGACAAGAATTGTAGATTTGACAGCTTGAGCATATTTGATTTTTGGGATCATCTCTTGAAATTTGGATATTGTTTAGTTGGAAAGTCAAAGCTATTGACATTTTAATCTTGGTTGATGAATTGAATCATTGTAATCTCTCTGCCAAACATTTTATGACAATCTAATAAGAAGAAGAATTTGAAAGGGTTTCCCCCTTGTGGGGTTTTCCCATGGTCTTTGACCAACCTTGATATCTCTTGTTATTGCTCGTAATTGTCTTCTATTTTCATTGCATTTACTATTTTATTTAAAATTTATATTTGTCATTGAAAGATTAAATTTGATTGCTAATTGAATATAAGATTGGGCTAAAGAGATTGTAACAACATAGAACAATGAAAAATTAACTTGGTATTAGAGCTGAGGTGAAGACAATACCAAGGAGACAAGAGACAAGAAAAATCATCTTTTAAAGAAGCAAAGTGAGCCTATTTTACTTGGTCAAGATGAGTACCTCTTTCTTCAAGGATAATTAGAATCTAGGTGATTCATCAAACGTTGCTGCTTGGAAGATCAGGGTGGAAGTGATATTGGATGAAAATGTTGTCCTAGAATATGTGGAAGGAAATGTTCCCGAGCCTCTAGAGAATGATCCTGCTGCTACAAAGTCCAAGTATAAGAAAGATGAGATCAAAGCTAAGAAAACTATTATTGATTCTTTATAAGATAAATTTCTCGTTTATGTTGGAAAATTTAAGATGTCTAAGGACATCTATGATACGCTGGTTGGGATGTATGAGGTCAAGAATTTCAATCATATCCTCTCCTTGAAGAATAAAATCAAGGAAAAGAAGATGAACAAGGGGGAATCTGTGCAATCCTATGTAATGAGGGTAACCCAACTAAGGAATCAATTGTAGACTGTTGGTGAGCCTATGTATGATAAAGAGTTGGTGGTGGTCACTCTTCAAGGTTTTCCTCCTATTTGGGAAACCTTCATCACTACTATAATAAAATAATATACTCCTCAAATTTGATGATCTTGTTTGTAAATGTACTCAAGACGATACTAAGATGATAGCCAGAAGGAGGATTCAAAATCATAAAGAAGGAGAGCCCTATGCATTTATTGTTCAAGACAAGAAGAGAAAAGAAAGAGAAACACCGTCTAGTCGAAGAAGGCCTCCCCCTGAATCAAATGACTTCAATTGAATAGGAAGAAGAATTGAATGCTTCAACTACCACAAGCATGGTCACTATGCTCAAGAATGTTTGAAAAAGAGAAATGCTCCTAGATCCAACTTTAACAACAATTGTGGCTTCAACAACAATAGGTTTAATAATAGAAGAAGAGGAGATGATTGAATAAGAGATTAAAAAATAAGAAGAGATGCATTGAATGATCATGAAGAAGGCCATCATCCTCAAAATAAGTCAAGGAAATCCAAGTATGAAAATAATGCAACTACTTCTCAATATGAATATATTCTTATTTATGCTCTTTCTACTCCCCCCCTCCAGATTAATATGGTAGTTGGTTAGTAGATAGTGGGGATTATAGACATTTATTTGGATACCTAGAAGTCCCCTCAAACCTGGTTGAGAGGGAGACTGATTTAAAAATCATCCTTGGAGGCAATTCTACTCATGTAGTGAAGGATTTTGGTTTTTTCAAATTTCATTTGGACGCTGGTGAATCTGTTTAACTTGATGATGTTATGTATGTTCTGGGACTAAAGAACAACTTGGTATCTATATCTTCTTTGTAAGACAAAGGGATGAGATTATCCTTCAGAAGAGGAAAATTCCTCACATGGCCTATGGAATCTCGCTTGAGGGATGATTTTACCTTGGGATCTAGAGTTAAAGGACTCTATAGAGTCAATGGAATACCTCTCTGAGCATATGAGTAGGAACAATCAAGAGATAAGCAGGAATAAGAAAGGGGTAGATCGAGATATACATTGATGATTTGTGATGCTAAGATACTTGAGGTGGTGATGGCATGATGATTGCATGACAGAGAGGATCTGTAGTGATACGTGATGACACCTGAAGGTTCCAGAATGGCATATTGATCGATGGACAGATATTGGCAAGTGGAATTATCCCTAGTTGAAAGGGAGTGTTAAATTTTTCAAGTGTAGTAAAATTCCATATTATACAACTCAAATGACCGATATGATTCTTTCATTAGATTCCTCTTTCTGAGAGGACCAAAATCGACCTAAAGATTGCCTTATTTGGACAAGAAAAAGTTGAGTTTTGAATTATTTTATTCATACATGTATTATGCAATGGATTGGCCCTAACCACATGTGTAACTGCTTATGTTGGCCTCAACCCCATGTGGACCCTCAGGAAATCCTATAAATAGAAGAGACCTAAAGCTCATTTAGACACATTGATCAAGTCATCTTATCTTCTCATATTGTCTTGGTTCGCATAGGTATGTCAGAGGAAAGTTCGGACAAGGGTCTGAAATCTCAGGGGAGAATCTCACACATATCTAGGGTTTTCTAGATCTCGGACGCTAGCATAGATCTGGGTATTTTAGTCCTTGGACATTAGAAAACAAGATTATATGAGCGTCCAAAGACCCATAGACGCTGACACATAATATTATGAGAGTGTCCAGGGTTTTAGAGGTAAATATGAAGGTATCCTTCCAAGGACACTCACACATAGAGGTCCTGAGAGCTTCCAAGCCATCCCGGATGCAAACATAGCAACCAAAAGACAACGTCTAAGGGTTTTGAAGTAGATATAGTGATTTTGACCCCAGACTCATGCAAAGAATGGCCAGGGAGTGTCCGAGTTACCATAGACACTAGCATTGAGTTCAGAGAGAGCATCCATATCTACTATAGATTCTCACACAACTCCTATTTGTGTCCAAGATTCTAAGATGAGATTTTAGTATTTAGAAGTTTCTGCACAATGTTTAGCAGTGTTCGACATAGTGACAGTAGTATCCAACAATTGTTTACAGTCAGTGACAACATATTACAGTCATCATAATCAGGGTTTTGTTTTCAAGCATGATTAGATATGTTTCGTGGATATCATAATTGTTTTGTTGCATAGATAAAGTTATGGATCATTGTACTCTCTTTTTTTTAATCATTTGATGACGATCTAAGAAGAATAAGATTTGCAAGGGTTTTCCCCATAGTGGGTTTTTCCCTGGTCTCAAACCAATCTTGATGTCTCTATGTGTGTGCATGTTTTTCTTCTATTGTTCCTTTATGTTTAGCTGCATTGATGATGATGATGTTTTTCTTTCTATATAATTGCATATGCTGATGGATAATGGTGTATATTTGAATAATGTAATGATGATATGGGGTGAATTTAATTAATTAATGATGAACTGAAATTATCAAAGAAAAGAACAATGTAACCCTATGAAAAATTAATAGTACTTGAGTACCAAATGTTGCTCAAAATCCTTGATACCCAACTTCATGTGAAGGGTATGGAAAACATTTGTGAACTCCAACACATCTTGGCCCCTTCCCTGCCGTAGCATGGTCCACTTTATGTATTTATCTTCATAACTCCCAATAGGGTAATATTGTTCCTTGATGGTGTATCAGAAATAATTCCACATGTGTGCAATTGAAAACAGTGAGGATTCCCTCTCATCCTTTTGTTCACGGTAGGCTTCCTACTAGTCCTTGACATGTGGGGTGGCTTTGAGGAGTGAAAAAGTAATATTTTCTCGATTGGAAAAGTCATGAATTGAAAAATATCCTTCCAACATATTTTAACACCTATCTACAATGTTTGCATCTATATGTCCTTCAAATATGGGAATGTCAAAGTTAACTTGTACCTTAGAAGGAGTGATGCCTCCATAGTGGCTGCTAGATGAAGATGCATCACTTGTGGGTAGTCGACAAAGGATCTGGGCAAAGTTATCCATCATCATGTTCCTTTTTCGCTCGAGGGATTCCTCGAGCAATAGTTTGAAAGGATCTTCTACCTCCTCATCTTTCTTTTCTTCTGCCATGGGAGGCCATCGGGGTTTACAAGGCTAGTCTTGAAAATTTTCAACTAGTTTGAGCCCTAACTTCTTATACCCTCACATCGTTGGGGGCATGTAAAGAAAAACAAAGAAAGAGTATACCACTATGATACCACTGATCCAAGATTATGCAGAAATGCAAAAAAATACATATATACACATAAACATAGAGATACATAAGAAATAAAACTTCATTTCATTAATGTCAAAGGAATGAAATATGCTTACATACAGAAATGGAAATAAACTAGCTCGGACAATGGTATCTTATCTCTGAGAAGCAATGTGGAATTTACATGCCTTTGAATTGTGTTACAATGAGGCTTGAAGGCCTGTTAATTATTGAGAAACAATGGAAAACCATAAACATAAAAAAACCTAACCCTAGGAGATGGAGCACCAAAAATGTGGGCCCCGTTTGGGTAAATTGGTGCATCAACTTCCTAGGGTAGTAACTTTGGCTACGATCTCTTTTTGGCTATCATAATACCTTGTTTTGAAGATGTCAAAGAGGAGGCAAAAACAAATTGACATGCTGATTTAGGAGTTTTATGGTCTCTCCACTTTCCCTTAAAACACCTTTTAGTCCCTCAAAACGGCTCCGAAAGTTTAGAACCTGAAAAACTACCAAACATAGTAAGTTTTGCTATCGGTAAGGAAATTGAAAAGAAACAATGGCTGGGGTCCAAGTGGAATAGGCGGATAGCCACCAATATCCACCTGGATCAGTCCTCCCCCCTTAGGAAGCAATGGTCCCAATTGCATTGAGTGCTTCCATGAGACGGGGAAAATTTTGTTGAACTCGGTCCCTGGTGAGCCACTTGCCTTGGTGTTGGAGTTGGCCAACTTTGATAATCCAATATAGTTGGATGTTCTGCTGGTGAGTGTTCTTAATTTTCATGTGTATGATCATATTAGTTGTGGCCTGTTCCATGCAGTCTGGGTTAAACTCTGTTGGTGTGAGTTGTTCTGCAATGTTTGATGTGTCCAGTACTGGTGGAAAGTATGATTGAAGGCGGTCCACATTGAACACTGGGTGCAAGCCAAGGAATGGTGGAATGCTGAGCTTAGAAAAATTTTCCCCTACAACCTTAGTGATGGTGTAAGTCCCATATCAGAGTAAGCGAAGCTTGCAGTGGGGTCCAATGAGGCACTCCTTCTGCAAATGAAACCAAACTTTGTCGCCCACTTGGAACTTGTGTGGCACCCAATGCTGATCATGACGTTGCTTGTACTTAGCATTGGTTCTGTCAAATATGTCTTGGACATCCTAGTGGATATGTTGAATGAACTCAATGAAGCTGTTAGCCCTATCAACTTTGGATTGGACATGAGCTGAATCTGCCTGAGTAGCCACAAATGGTATGGCCACATCAATGGGACATAGTGGCTGGAATCCCAATCCCACTTGAAATGGGTGGTGGCAAATTGAGCTATATAGATCTCTGTTGTAGTTATGCTGGACATAGGGGTGACTTTCATGCCATGTGCATGGATGCTTCGAGTTGTACATACGCAAAATGTGTACGATCATCCTGTTGACGACCTCTATTTGGACATCAGTTTGGGGGTGGAAATCCGTGAAATTAGTGAACTTGGTATCCAAATTGACCAGATACTTGACCAAAATGTACTTAGGAACTTGCTGTCCAGATATGAGAAAATGGACTGTGGGATCTGAAAATGTACCCACACTCATTCAAATAAGAGCTTACTAGTGGCTTCTGTTGTAATAATGTTATTGTAGGCGTCCATAATGGCCATCTTAGAGAATTCGTCGATGACCATGAAAACACAATCATTGCCATGGTAGAAGGAAGGCCTGACATGCAATCAATGGAGATGGATTCCCAAGGTCGACTAGGAGTAGGCAAAGGAGTATATAGGCCTTGCTTCTTGATGGTCGATTTGGGAATGACGCAGGTAGTGTAGGATCAGATGCACTTTCCAACATCCCGTCGAAGGTTCAACCAATAAAAATACTTCTGCAACATTGCCACTATTTTCTCTACCCCAAAATGTCCAACGAATCAACTGTAGTGCACCTCCCAAATAATCTTGGCACGATCGATTAAAGGAACACAAAGGTGTCCCAGGTGGCATAACAATGCATCTTGGAGGTGAAAATTTGAAACTTTCTTGCCTTCCAGGAGCATCTGGTATGTGTTGTCGAATTCTGGATATCTCTCGTAAATATGCGTCCACCGTGCAGTCTCATGGCCACAAGAGTTGAGCACAGTGGTCAGCGCCATGATCGGTGGTTGGATAAGGTAGTCTGCAACATTGTTGGTGATTCCCTTCTTATACTTAATGTTAAAATGGAACTGTTGCAGGTATGCGGACCATTTCTGATGGCGATCATTCTGGAACTTTCATTGTGTCTGTATGAACTACAGGGGTCGGTGGTATGTGTGGATGATTGTTTCCTTCCACAGAATGTAATGCTTCCATTGTCAGCAAGCCTGCACAGTGGAATACATATATTTTTCATAGGTGGGATACTTTCATACTGTGTCTGAAAGTGTCTTACTATGATATGCCATTGGATGCCCTTGTTGAGTAAGAACTGCACCAATAACATAGTTGGAGGCATCTATCTCGATCCCAAATGGTTGCTATAGGTTTGGTAATGTGAGAACTAGTGCAGAGAAGAGGTGATGCTTCAACTCAGAAAATGCCTTCTGTTGGGATTTAAATCAAAAGAAATTTACTTTTGCTCCTCCCTTGGTGATTTGACTCAAAGACCAAGTGATATGAGAGAACCCCAACACGAACTTGCGGTAGATGTTGACAAGACATAGAAAGATGCAAAACTCTGTTAGAGTGGTTGGGGTTGGCAAATCTTGAATGACTTTATCTTGGATGGGTCCACATGCACACCCCGCTCATCAATGATGTACCCTATATATTTAACTTGAATCATACCAAAAGTGCATTTCTCCAAATTGGCACATAACTTGTGTTCCACAGGGTTTGGAGGACCTACTGAATATGGTGGAGGTGTTATTCCCAACTCTGGCTAAAGATCAAGATATCATCCAAATACACTACCATGAATGAGTTGGTGAAGTGCCCCAATATGTCGTCCATCAACCTCATGAAGGTTGCGGGGGCATTCGTAGACCCAAAAGGTATGACCAACCATTCGAAAAGGCCCTCCTTGGATTTGAAGGAATTCTTCCACACATCAGAGGGTTCGATCGATACCTAGTGATAACCAGACTTCAAGTCAATCTTGCTGAAATATTTAGCCCCCTTGAGTTGGTCTAGAAGGTCACCAAAATGTGGGATTGGATACCTATTTTAGACAATGATCTTGTTCAACGCCTGATAGTCAATACAATGTCTCGAGGTCCCATCCTTATTCTTTACCAACATGATTATGCTCCCACAGGGTGATGAAATTGACCTGATGCACCCTTCCTACAACAACTCCTGAATCTGCTTCTTGATTTCATCATTCTCCAGAATAAAGCGTCGATCGATAGATCAGTCCCTTGGGTAGCGGCGCATCCAGGGTCAGATAGATGGAGTGCTTGACCTGACAGTGTAGAGGTACCCCCATGGGTGAGCTGAGGATGTCCATGTACTCCTCTACAACATTGTCCATCTTCTGCTGCTATGCAGAGGAGCTCTATTTGGAGGCCATGACCATAATCTTATTCTTGCTCTTAGGGAAAATCACCAGGAAAACAAATTTCTCGGTTTGGGAAATGATTTTACTGCATTGATTCACAGTGATCAAAGAAACAATGGTAGGCAGTGCTACCTCCGGTACCCTATAAAACTTATTGCCCAAAGTAATAATAATAGTGCAAGGCCTAGACTTATACACATCATGCCACTTCCACAACTATGATTGGCATAATAAAACATCACAAACTTTAGGAGGAGCAAGATCACACAATACCTCATCTGTAAAGGGCTCGATGTTGTGAGGAAGGCCACACTATTGGATGCTAGGGGGACGGTAGCCCTCCCTGTACGTTGCGCTGGGAGTAGTAGCCCCCCCGTCGGGGAGTTTGCAGGTGGGCGGGTGTTAAAATTGGAAAATAGGGCCAAACTCCATGTGGGTCATCTTATTAATGGTTGATAATATTTTTATTATATTCCTCTCGTCGAGAGGTGTAGGATTGATCTAAAGATCATCCGGTTCAGATAAGTATTTATGGAGATATGAATTTATTTTGATTATGGAATAATTATCAAGCCGACTAGCAACTCATGTAGGCTCAGAAGCCCAACAGATGCATCTATTCATCATCAAATTTTGTGTATAAATATAGGAGGTATTTTCCTCATTTGCACACACTCATATCATCACATCTCTCTCCCTCTGGTGCGCGACGAAATCTTGCACTAGTGCGCGGTGAAATCTTGCACTGGTGCACGACGAAATCTTGCACTGGTGCACGACGAAATCTTGGACTGGTGTGCGGTGAATCTTGGACTGGTGCACGATGAAATCTTGGACTGGTGTGTGGTGAATCTTGGACTGGTGCACAGTGAAGTCTCAGATTGGTGCACGGTGAATGATTCACCGGTGGAGACTTGACAAGTTCAATCTAGGGTTTGCTGCCCTAGTTTAGGGCTGATCTAGGGTTTGCTACCGCTGGTATAAATTAGATCCTTGTACTATTTCTCTCTGCTGAATTATTGAAGATAAAAGAAGATTTGATCAAAGGGTTTCCCCATATTGGTGTTTGTCCTTGGCTAGCCGCCACATCTTGTGTCTCTTGTCTTGGCTTGTTTTCTGTTGATCGTTTAATGTTCTATTTGCACTTTACTTAATGTACATGTGATTGCTAATATGTGGATAATAATAATAAAAAGAAGTAAACTACTCCAAGCATAGAACATTCCATAACTTAACATGGTATCAGAGCTGAGGTGAAGACAAAGCCCAAGCAAGAGCAAGAGCAATCATTGAAGAGAAGATTGGCACGCTATCCAAAAAGAATTCATGGGGTCCTCAACACACTTCCCTGCTGAAGACAAGCTCCATGAGAAGTCTGACTACCATAGATGGAAGATGTCTCTTGATCTAACATAATAAGAATAGGAAGTGTTGGACCATGTGAAAGGCGGAATTGCTGAGCCTCCATCAAATGCATCTGCTACTGCTAGGAACAAATGGACCTAAGGGTGGAAGAAAAGGACGTTGTTACATTTGCAATAAAGCAGGTCACTATGCAAGGGAGTGCCCTGATAGAAGGGACTCACACCGGGACGATGATCAAAATCTCTCTCATGGCAATCAAAGGAATGGCAAATCTGATAGTAGAGGTAAAAGGAGTGTTGGAAATCAAGAAAGAGGACAACCATTCAAGAAGGCTAGAAATTCCAGGATGTATTATATGTACCTGACCTCAAAAAGAACCTGGTGTCCATCTCGACAATGGAAGACAAAGGCTAGAAGGCGACCTTCAGTGATGGCAAGGTACGTGTATGGAAAAACAATGTTAAAGATGCCTGCACTCTTGAGTTTTGATTTGATTCATTATATCAAGTCGGTGGAAGTCCGCTAGGTGTCATGTCTTGTGACACATCTCTTCAGTCCGAACTTACCGAAAAGAAGATCAAGATCCTAAGGACTAATAATGGGACTGAATATGAATCCAATGAGTTTGATGACTTTTGCAAAGAGGCTGGCATTAAGAGGGAGAGTACTACACCCTATACTCCTGAGCAGAATGGTGTGGCAAAAAGGAAGAATCGTACGATTGTGGAAGCTATCCGTGCTATGCTCCATGATCAAATACTTCCGAAGTTTCTATGGGCCGAAGCTGCGAACACTGCTGTATATGTACAAAACCAATGCCCTCATCAAGCATTGGGTTCCAAGACTCCTGAAGAAATGTTCACCGGTAAGAAACCTGATGTATCTCATTTTAGAATTTTTTGGAAGCCCTGTATATTTTCATGTGCCGAAAGAGAAAAGGAATAAATTGGGTGCATCTAGAAAGAAAGGAATCTTCATGGGCTATGGTGAAAATACTAAGGGCTATAGAATCTATGTAGCCGATCAAAGGGAAGTCATGATTAGTCATGATGTCACCTTTGATGAAGATATGGCACTCAGCAAGGTGAACAATCTTCCTACTTTAAGGAGCTCTCAAGACGCTGACACCAGGGAACCAAAAGAAAAAGATGATGAAACAATTCCCGATCTGGATGAACCCATGGATCCTATTGATCCACCTGAGCCTTCCTCTTCTAGGAAGATGACCTCTTGGCTTAGGGGGCTACTTGATGATGCTGAAGGACACACTGCACCCCAAGGAACCTTCCGTGAATGTAAGAAACCTAACAGGTATCAAGGATACCTGACCATCATGAGTACGATCATACAAAATGAGCCTTCATCATTCTCAGATGCCGTCAAGTGTCAAGTATGGAAGGATGCTATGACCGAAGAATATGAGTCTATTATGAAGAATGATGTTTGGGAAGTAGTTCCCAAACACCAGGATAAGACAATTGTCACTTCTAAATGGTTTTACAAGATAAAGCATGCAGTTGATGGAAGTATGGAAAAGTATAAGGCTCGTTTTGTTGCTCGTGGTTTCTCTCAGAAGGAAGGAATAGACTATGACGAGATATTTGCACCTGTTGCTAGATATACCACCATCCACTCGATCATAGCCCTTGCGGCTTCACAAGGATGGAACCTACATTAGATGGATGTCAAGACTGCGTTCTTGCATGGTTTGATCAAAGAAGAGGTCTACATGGAGCAACCCGAAGGATTTGATATTTATGATCAAAAATATCGTGTATGAGGGTTGAAGAAGGCTCTCTATGGGCTGAAGCAAGCACCCAGAGCATGGTATGAGAGTATCGATAGCTACTTGATGAAACTAGGATTCACTAGGAGTGAAGCCGATCCTAACCTTTACTTTAAGGTTGAAGATGACAAACCTCTCATACTGGCGCTGTATGTGGATGACCTCTTTCTAACAGGTGTAGACCCTCTCATTCACAAATGTAAGAGGGAGTTGGATTTTGAATTTGAAATGAAGGACCTAGGACTGATGCACTATTTACTAGGACTTGAAGTCTGGCAGAAGCCAAGGGAAATTTTCCTATCTCAATGAAAATATGCGGTGAAGAAATTGGAAAGATTCGGTATGGTGGACTGCAAGCCTGTTACTACCACGATGGAGCTTGACTTTAAGAAGTTAAGTGGTAGCGCTGCTGGACCTGTTTTACGAAATGCCACTGAGTATCGTTAACTTGTCGGAGCATTAATGTTCTTAGTGAACTCCCATCTAGATATATGCTTTGCAGTCAACATGTTGAGTCAACATATGGTTGAACCTCACCACATACATTGGATTGGTGCCAAGAATCTATTGAGATATCTTCATGGCACAATTACTTATGGGTTAAGATACACTGCCGGAGATGTGAGACTACTTGGATACATTGATGCTGATTGGGCTGACAATGTGGTGGACCGTAAGAGCACTTCCGGGTGCTATTTCTCCTTGGGATCTGCTTCGATATCCTGGATGAGCAGGAAGCAGAAGTTGGCGGCTTTGAGCACCGTCGAAGCAGAGTATATTGCTGCTAGCATGGCCTCCTGTGAGGCAGTCTGGTTGTGAAAGCTCTTCAGTGAGCTGTTTGGATTTACATTGGATACCATCGTGATCCTATGTGACAACCAGAGTGGGATTCGTTTGTCAGAGAATCCTATATTTCATGATCTCTCCAAGCATATCGATATCAGGTACCACTATATTCGAGATATGGTGCAACGGGGAGCTATAAGGCTCCAACATATTGGTACAGATGAATGGGTTGCCGACATTCTAACAAAGCCCCTAGGGAAGGTCAAATTCCTGACTTTCCGAGAATGACTTGGTGTCATTCAAAGACCCTCTTATATGATGTATTGAACTTTGGGAGCTCCAGAGGGGCGCGGGGTACTTCTTGGAGCGACATATGACTGGAGGGTGACTCACCATCCCCTGGTGGTGTACGTGTATAGAGTAAAAAAATCAAAACTTTCCTTGTGACACCCTGTGGCGACTATGTAGCAGGATGATTATTTCTCCTGTGAGGTCTGGATGATGTGTTCTCCATGACGATTATGTAGCAGGATGATTAGTTCTCCTGTGAGGTTTGGATGATGTGTTTTCCATGACGATTATGTAGTAGGATGATTATTTCTCCTGTGAGGTCTGGATGATGTGTTCTCCATGACGATTATGTAGTAGGATGATTAGTTCTCTTGTGAGGTCTGGATGATGTGTTCTCCATGACGATTATGTAGCAAGATGATTAGTTCTCCTGTGAGGCCTGGTTGATGTGTTCTCCATGACGATTGTGTAGTAGGATGATTAGTTCTCCTATGAGGCCTGGATGATGTATTCTCCATGGCAATTGTGGAACAAGATGATTCACTCTCTTGTGGAACATGATGATTTGCTCTCCTGTGGACAGGATGATTCGCTCTCCTGTGGACAAGATGATTCACTCTCTTATGGGACAAGATGATTCGCTCTCTTGTGGGACATGATGATTCTCTCTCCTGTGGACAATATTGATTAGTTCTTTTGTCGAGGCATCCTACCCATGCAGTTTGGGACTCATGGGAAGTACCTATCATCTGATCAATGAGTAGGGAAATGAAGATAGGGACCATAGTAGAACCGATGGATGCATCACTGTATCTACCGTACTCCCTATGCTAGGATGACCTTCATTGATCTGGGATCAATGATACTATTCTGGGACCAGTGGTAGGAGTTGTACCCACTATGACAATGACTTCGAGTCAGTTGAGGACTGGTCTGGGACCAGTGGTACACACTCTGAGACTGACTTTGAGTCAGTGAAGGATGATACTGGTCTGGGACCAGTGGTAGGAGTTGGAACCACTATGACACTGACTTCGGGTCGGTTGAGGACTGCTCTGGGACTAGTAGTACACATTCTGAGACTGGCTTTGAGTCAGTGAAGGATGATACTGGTCTGGGACCAATGGTAGGAGTTGTATCCACTATGACACTGACTTCGGGTCAGTTGAGGACTGGTCTGGGACCAGTAGTACACATTCTGAGACCGGCTTTGAGTCAGTGAAGGATGGTATGATACATCCTCGATCATTTCTTCTTCTTCATAATTCAGACAAAGCAGAGCATAGCAAAATAGAGCAGAGCAAAGTAGATTAGAACAGGACATAACAGAAGAGAGTAGAGCAGGAAAAATAGAGCAAAGCAGAGCAGGGGTCAAGATGTACAGGGCAGTGCATTTGATGGATGAATAGTAGCAACTGATAGACGAATTGCAGATGGAGTTCTCCCTAGTTGAGAGGGAGTGTTAAAATTGGAAACTAGGGCCAAACTCCATGTGGGTCATCTTATTCATGGCTGATAATATTTTTATTATATTCCTGTCATCGAGAGGTGTAGGATTGATCTAAAGATCATCTGATTATAATAAGTATTTATGGAGATATGAATAATTATCAAGTCGACCAGCAACTTATGTAGACTCAGAAGCCCAACAGACGCATCTATTCATCAACTTTTGTGTATAAATACAGGAGGCCTTTTCCTCATTTTCACACACTCATATCATCACATCTCTCTCTCTCTCTCTGGTGTGCGACGAATCTTGCACTGGTGCGTGGTGAAATCTTGCATTAGTGCACAGCAAAATCTTGCACTGGTGCACAAAAAAATCTTGCATTGGTGCGTGGTGAAATCTTGCACTGGTGCGCGACGAAATCTTGCACTGGTGCGTGGTAAAATCTTGCATTGGTGCGCAGCGAAATCTTGGACTGGTGCGCGACGAATCTTGGACTGGTGCACGGTGAACGACTCACTGGTGGAGACTTGACAAGTTCGATCTAGGGTTTTCTGCCCTAGTTTAGGGGTGATCTAGGGTTCACTGCTGCTGATATAAATCAAATCCTTGTACTATTTCTCTCTACTGAATTATTGAAGATAAAAGAAGATTTGATCAAAGGGTTTCCCCATATTGGGGTTTGTCCTTGGCTAGCCACCACATCTTGTGTCTCTTTTCTTGGCTTGTTTTCTATCGATCGTTTAATGTTCTATCTGCACTTTACTTAATGTACATGTGATTGCTAATTTGTGGATAATAATAATAAAAAGAATGAAATTGCTCTAAGCATAGAACATACCATAACTTAACAGCGAGGAAATGCCCCGAGATTGTTTTTTTGGACCCTATATTAGGTGGGTAGACCTAGCTATGGTTTTGTGCATAGATTTCACATATGGTTTTTGGAATGATGGCTTTCTATCCATGGTATTTTGTAGATCCGATCAAGTGAACTACGATTATTTTATAATCTAGGGTTAATGGATTGGGGTTTATGGATGCTTCAACATGTATATATATGTATTGTAACGTTGAAAGGAAAATAATAAAAAATCAATTTGGTAGTCCTGATTTTGGGATCCAAGGGAAAATATCTGTGTATATCTATTTCATGTTTTATGCTCTTGCCATTGTTTATTTTATGTTTTTAGAATTCGTATGCATGTAATTTCTGTACGTGATTAAAACCTACATTTGGTATCAGATTTGTTTTGGCTTCAAGGGGATGCCTTTGCTGCTAAGGATTTTTTCATGGGCTTGTGGTAGACCCTGTTCAGTGGGAGATCTGTGAGATTGATTCTTGTGGTGAAAGAAGATGGCGAGCAGTGGAAAGATAGAGATTGATAAATACAATGGTCAAATTTTTGAGTTGTGGAAACTCAAGATGGAGGATCTACTAGTGGATGAAGATGAGTAGATCACGGTAGATCCAGATACTAAACCAACAACAATGTCAGCTTAAGTTTTGACGAAGTTGGATCGGAAGGCAAAGAGCACAATACAATTGTGTGTCTCAGATTTAGCTTGCTAAATGTATCACGGGAAGCTTCGATGAAGGATTTTTGGGACAAGTTAGGGACTTTGTACCATTCTAAGTCTGTGGTGAATAATCTGTTCCTAGGAAAAAAGATTTATAAACCGAGGATGAAAGATGGAGACTCAGTGATAGAGCATCTGAACACATTTAATACTTTGGTAAGCTAGTTATTATCTGTTGATATTAAAATTTTAGATGAAGATAAGTGCATTAGTTTGTTGTGTTCTCTACCAGATTTGTGGGATAGTCTGGTTGTTGCAATAGGTAGCAATGGAACTGCCTTATAGTTTGATGAAATAATATAATCCTTGTTGTTGGAGGAAATGACATGGAAAAATATGGAGGGCCATAATGGTGATGCCTTTTTTGTACGAGGATGGTCCTAAAACAGAAACAAAAATAATTCCTCGAGTGGGAGATCTAAATCTAGAGGAGGATATAAATCTCCAGGAAAACCTATAAAAGTGTGTTGGAAATGCGGAAAGGAAGGGCAATTCAAAAGGGACTGTAAATCTAAAGCTCGTAAGAAAGGAAAGGGATCTGATGATTCTCCTTTTGCAGAGGCGAAAACCACCTCAGATGAAGGTGGGGATGTGTACTTGGCTTCTTCTTCAAGTACATATGCAGACCATGAGTCATGCTTGATTGACTTAGGTGCATCCTTTAACTTCACTCCCCATAGAGAATGGTTCTACAAGTATGAGAAATATGATGGTGGTGATGTCTTCTTAGGGGATGACAGGAAGGCTAGAATAGTCATTCGCGGAAAATTCAAGTTGAAGTTGCGAAGTTGAAGGATTAGAACACTTTTGGGTGTTCTCCATATTCTTGCATTGGCCAGAAATCTGATTTCTATAAGCAAGCTGGATGGTGCAGGTGTAAAAATAGTGTTTGAGAAAGATACTTGCAAGATGGTTCGAGGAGCATTGGTATTGATGTGGAGAGTTCAGATTGGAATTCTGTACAAGCATCAAGGCTGCACTTTCATTGATGGGTGCAATAGTTATGTGGTTCCTGAAAGTGGAACAGAAAATCTAGTGGTCCTTGGAGAAAATACCATGCTATGGGATCAAACGCTTGGAAATATTGGAGAGAAGGGCTTTCGAATACTTCATGGTAATGGTATGGTAGAAGGTATATATAATTTCTCTCTGGATTTTGATTTCTATAAAAATTGTGTATAGGGGAAGCAAAATCAGGTGAGTTTCCCCTCTGGTGCTAAGAGGGCGAAACATATATTAGAGCTTGTGTATAGTGATGTGTTTGGACTTGTTTCGGTTCCATTGTTGGGTAAGTCTGTGTACTATGTACCATTTATAGATGACTTCTCAAGGAATACATGGATATATTTTCTCAGGAAGAAATCTGAAGTCTTTGACAGGTTTAAATAATTTAAGGTTGTGGAGGAAAACCAGATAGAGAAGAAGATAAAGGTGTCGAGGACAGATAACAGTGGAGAGTTTTGCAAGAAGGAATTTGAAGAGTTTTGTAGGAAGTGTGATATAGCACGACATAAGACTACTCCATACACACCTTAGAAAAATGGAGTTGCATAAAGAATGAACATGATGTTGTTGGAAAATATAAGAAGCATGCTTCATAGTTCTGAGTTAGGAAAAGAATTCTGGGCATAGGTAGTGGAGATTGCATGCTACTTGGTTGACATATCACCTTCACCAGCATTGGAGGATAAGACTCCACAAGAGGTATGGACTAGTAATAAACATTCTCTTTTACATCTGAGGGTATTTTGATGTGATGCATATGTACATGTTCCAAAGGATAAAAGAACAAAGTTGGATAGTAAATTTGAAATGTGCATATTTATTGGGTATAAGGATGGTTTAAAAGGTTATAAGCTTTGGAACCCAGAAACAAGGAAAGTTGTGTACAACTGAGATGTGGTGTTTAGAAAGGTGAAAGATGTTATTAAACATGAAGTCCTACCAAAGGAACTTGAGAATATAGAGTTTGAGCCAAAGGAGGAAGAACCAGACTCTTCAGTAGAAGAGGAATCAAAATATGAAGAGCCACAAACTCTTGTTGTGAGAAGATCAATTCGAAAAAGAAGGCAACCAAAAAGGTATAGTCCATTTTCTTTCTGTTTAAATTTTGCTTTATCTATTACTGATGATGATCCCAAAACTGTGAGGGAAGCAGTAGATTCAAAGGATGGTAAACTCTGGAAAGAGGTCATGGTTAAGGAAATGGCATCTTTGCACAAAAATGAGGCTTGGGATCTGGTGGAGTTGTCGGCTGGAAGGAAACCCTTTGGCATAAAATGGGTGTTTAAGAAGAAGATGAATGCATAAGGAAAGGTGGAGAAATACAAAACTCGGTTGGTAGCAAAAGGTTATTCCCAAGTGTCGAGAATTGGTTTTGGTGATATTTTTTCTCCTGTTGCCAAGGTAGCTTCTATTAGATTAATTTTATCTGTTGCTACTGCTTTTGATTTTGAGGTAGAACAGATGGATGTGTAGACAACATTTCTTCACGGGGATCTGGAAGAAGAGATCTACATGAAGCAACTTGAAGGCTTTGTGGTGAAGGGTAAGAAAGAACTAGTATTCAAGTTAAAAAAGTTTATGTATGGGTTAAAACAGTCACCAAGGATGTGGTATCAAAAATTTGATACATTTATACGGGGACTTGGCTTCACCAGAAGAAAAGAAGATCATTGTGTGCATTTTAAATTAATTGGTGACCGTGTGATTTATCTGGTCTTAAATGTGGATGATATGTTGCTGGTTGGAAATGACAAAGAAATTATCCAGGATTTGAAGACCCAATTGTCCTCCAAATTTGACATGAAAGATCTTGGTGCTACAAACTATATTTTGGGCATGAAAATTAAACGAGATCGGGCAAAGAGGAAGCTTTGGTTAAACCAGAGGAAGTATGTCGAGACAATACTGCAAAGGTTTAATATGCAGGATAGTAAACCGGTGAAGGTTCCTATTCTTGTAGGTGTAAATTATCTATTGAACAATGTCCCAAGCCACAAGAAGAGGAAGAGGACATGTCCCGTTTTGCATATGCAAGTGCAGTTAGTAGCCTGATGTATGCAATGGTCTATACTAGACCCGAAATTGCACATGCAGTGGGAGTATTGAGTAGGTTTATGTCAAAACCAGGGAAGGAGAATTGGACAACAATGAAACAGGTTTTTAGGTATTTGCGTGGCACTAGTGATTATGGTTTGTGCTACCAAGGAAGACCAAGATTGGATAGAGTTTTGGACATCCATGGATTTGTTGATGCAGACTGGGCTGGAGCTCTGGATTAAAGAATATCTATAGGTGGGTATGCATTTAACCTATTTGGAGGTGCAGTTAGTTGGATGAGTAAGAGACAGTATATAGTGGCACTTTCAACTATAGAGGTAGAATACATGGAAACCACTCATGCAAGCAAGGAAGCAATTTGGTTGAAAAGATTGTGTTCAAGTATGGGGCTAGTACAATGAGTTATAAGCATAGACAGTGACAACCAAAGTGAAATTTTCTTGGAAAAGAACCCTGCTTATCATTCAAATACAAAGCACATTGATGTTTAGTATCACTTTGTGGGGGATATGGTTGAGGATAAAAAGGTGTTGCTGGTAAAGGTGGACACTTTGAAGAATATTTCAGATGCATTGACAAAGTTTGTGAGCACTGAGAAGTTCACTTGGTGTAGAGAAAAAATGGGCATTGTAGGGCTGGACCAATGACTAAGCTCTCCTATGGCCCCCTATGGAAAGAAAACAACAAGTGGGCGAATGTTGGGTGTGTGTTATATTCTTTCCAGGGACTTTTTTTTTGGGTCCTGTATTAGGTGGGCAGACTTACCTATAGTTTTGTGCATGGATTTTGCACATGGTTTTGGGCATGATGGTTTTCTATCCATGGTACTTTGTAGATCCGGTCAAGGGAACTATGGTTATGTTCTAATCTAGGGTTAATGGATTGGAGTTTATGGATGTTTTGACATGTATATATGTATTGTAATATTGAAAGGAAAATAATAAAAAATCAATATGGTAGTCCTGGTTTTGGGATCCAGGGGAAATTATCTATGTATATCTATTTTTATGTTTTATGCTCTCACCATTGTTTATTTTCTGTTTTTAGAATTCGTATGCAGGTAATTTCTGTACGGGGTTAAGATATACAAAAAATGCCTTCTATTGGGATTCAAACCAAAATAGATTTTCTTTCGCTCCTCCCTCACTGACTTGACTCAACGACCAAGTGGTATGAGAGAAACCCAACATGAACCTGCAGTAGAAGTTGACAAGGCCCAGAAAGTTGTGGAGCTTTGTTAGAGTGGTTGGGGATGGCTAATACCAAATGACTTGTATCTTGGTTGGGTCCACTTGCACATTCTTCTCATCAATGATGTATCCCAGATATTGAACCTGGGTAATACAAAAAGTGCATTTCTCGAAATTGGCGCACAACTTGTGTTGCCGCAGGGTTTGGAGGACTTGTCGTATATGGTGAAGGTGTTATTCTCACTCCTGCTGAAGATCAAAATGCCATCCAAATACACCACCACGAATGAGTTGATGAAGGGTCACAAGAAGTCATCCATGAGACTCATGAAGGTTGAGGGGGCATTCGTTAACCCAAAAGACACGACTAATCATTCGCAAAGGTCCTCCTTGGATTTGAAGGAAGTCTTCTACACATCGAAGTGTTCGATCGATACCTAGTGATAATTAGACTTAAAGTCAATCTAGATGATATATTTAGCCCCCTTGAGCTAGTCCAAAAGGTCATCAATCTATGGGATTGGATAAATATTTTAGACAGTGATATTGTTAAGCACTCGATAGTTACTACAAAGTCTCCATATCCTATTCTTCTTATGTACAAACATGATCGAGCTCCCACAGGGTGATGAACCTGGCCTGATGTGCCCTTTCTACAACAACTCCTAAATTTGACTCTTGATTTCATCGTTCTCCAGAACATAGTGTCGATAGATCGGTCCATTGGATAATGGCGTGCTCGAGGTCAAATTGATGGAGTTCTTGACCTGGCAATGTAGAGGTACCCTCGTGGGTGAGGTGAAGATGTCCTTGAGGGTGAATCACAAGGAAAACAAATTTCCCTTTTTGGGAAATGATCTTACTACATTGCTTTGTAGTGATCAAAGAAATGACGGTAGGCGGTGCTACCTCTGGTATCCTATACAACTTATTTCCCAAAGTAATAATAACAATGCAAGGCCTAGACTCATACATAGCATGCTGCTTCCAAAAGTATGGTTGGTCTAATAAAACATCACAAAATTCAAGAGGAGAAACATTAAACAATACCTCATATGTGAAGGGATTGATGTTGTAGGGAAGGTGACACTATTGGTTGACGCGAAGATCTCTCACTTTGTGAAGCCATACGCTGGTGTATGACTGTGTATTATGAAACCAGCTCACAGAAAGATAGAAAAGATAGATCAACAACTTAGAAATAAGCCTCTTCAAGGGGGCAACATGCTTTACATTACACAAATGAACAATGCTTAGATGATTCAAATGAAAAAACCTCTTTTCTATATATAGGAGTCTAAGGGGTCACAATATAACCAAAGCTGACCTAACAATAATAATATAAAGGCACAATAATAACGATATGGGAACAACAGGGGCACAACAATAACAATAAGGGATACAACGACAATAGTAATGGGGAAATCACTAGTATTATAGGGACCTAACATGCCCCTCTCCTTCAAATGTGTTGTCCTCAATGCTTGAGTAGTTCTGGATGCTTCTTTATAAAATTTTCATCCTCCCATGTGGAATCTTCTATGTGTAAGTTCTTCCACTTGATGAGATACTCTGAAATTGATCGATTTTGTAGCTGCAGAGTTCTTGTTTCTTTGACTGCTTCAGGTTCCAATATGATTTTTCCTTCCTCATCAAGTTCTAGCAATATTGTTTGAACTGGAAGCTTGTCACCTATAACCTTCTTTAAGCATGAAACATGCAAAACTGGGTGCACTCGTGAAGCTACAAGAAGCTCCAATTTGTATGCCATAGTACCTATCTTTTGCAACACCTTGTACAAACCATAATACTTTGGTGATAACTTATTATCCTTCTTAGCTTTCTTGATAGACATTTGTTTATATGGTTGTAGCCGGAGGAATACCCAATCACCTACATCAAAACTTCTTTTGTTGCATGTTGATATTCCTGTTGTTTCATTCTGTTCTGCGCCAAGGTGAGATTATCCTTTAAGAGTTGGAGAACTTGTTGCTGATGCTCGATGTGATCTTCCACTGCTTGAACCTTAGAATTTTCTCTTAAATATGATGTGATGGATGGTTGATGATATCCATAAAGTGCCATAAACGAGGTCATTTTTGTTGTAGTATGGAAGGAAGTGTTATACCACCATTTAGCCAGAGGCAACCATTTGACCCATTGTGTCTGTTTATCAGATACAAAGCAACAAATATATTCTTCCAAACATTTATTTACTATCTCAATTTTCTCATCAGATTGAGGATGATAAGATGAGCTATGAGCTAAGTGAGTACCAAGACAAGAAAATAATTATGTCCAAAAATTTCCAGTGAAAATGGAATCTCTACCACTTACAATAATCTTTGGGTTTAGACTCTTATGTCCCTAGACTACTAGTGTAACCCATTATTGTTATTAATAAAACCCCCTTATTA